>WEDG01005125.1:0-87543 GCA_017591395.1 Schistocephalus solidus
ATGATGAATAAGGCGGGTTGTAAATACATCAGAGAATCATCTTTTGCCGGGTCGACAGGATAATGGATGCGAAGCAGTAATTATCAGAGAATGACGTAACATCTAGATCAAACGGGAAGTGCTTAAATGAAGCGTTAGTATAGAGAAGACAACCACCACCACGCTAGCTAATGCGGTCTTGACGGGGAGGGGGAGGATATTAAACCCCCCCATTGGCCCCCCAAGGGTAACAATATTTTTCTCCTAAAAATCACAGAGAATTATTTTAACGATCTGCTCTTTTTAACTATGTTCCACTCCGTCGGTCATATAATTTTGCATTGCCAAAAAACCGAAATAATATTTTTTGAAGCCACCACATGCATGTACAAATAGGTACTTCAAAGGTAAATCACCTACATCTCCGTCAAATATACTGATCCTGATACTACCTGCTGATATTCTCCGTTAGCAGGCACGAATCTTTATTGTATGCCAAACCGAGAAAAGCGCGTCAAGTAAACGGCTGATATTTTTCAGTAAATTTTATGCCTATTACAACATTATCTTTGGCGTAACAGCTTCTTAGAGGAGTACACGAAAACAGGAAAATGTATAAGTGCCCACTATTTGAACAAATATAAAGAGCTAGAGGCGGATGGAGAATCAATTCTGCACACAAAGTGCCAAAGAAAATTTGCAATCTGTGTCAAAAAACCAACAGATTCAAAATGGCTCCTAAAGAGAGCCATTTGGAGTATGCAATTTTGGTTGAAAATTCTGACGAAATTCACAAAAGCAATCGAGACATAAAGCACTCTAACGTTTATTCCGGGGCTTTTTTACAAGCAAATACCCCAAATATAGCATATAAATAAATAAATAAATAAATTGTATATTTAAGGCCCAGAGGGCCCCATCATTCCAAACTTAGTATCATGGTTTAAATAAATACAAAGTGGATAATTGCTGCACTATGTGAGCATCCATATGAACAGCAGAAATGAGTAGTATGGTAAACATATCCGATTCAAAAAGATTTGCCATTTATAAAACAAAAGTCAACAATCGTTGGCATATACGGTGAACTCGAAAAGAAGCAGTGAAAAAAAACTCCTAGGGTTAAATCGGAGGCGGAGTTCGGCGAGCCGCCAATTTAAAAAAAAATAGGAGAAAAAAAACTGCTTCACTAAAAAATTAATAGCTAAATGCAATGGGATAGTATTGTGATGTTGCTGACTGCGTATGAGGGTTCGGGACGCTCCTTGTCGGGTGAGAGGTAATATAGCAGTCAGAGCTACTGTTTATAAACACCAGTGGAGGTGAGAGAGGACGAACTCATCGTAGACAACATGGTCGAAACGAAGAGGGGACAGTAGAGGTCACGAGATCATCATCGAGATGCGACCTTGCTGACTGTATAGTCCATCACCAAAGAGGCGAAACCATCAGAACCCACTTTGATCATCAACAGATCCTGGAGACTATCGTCAGGGTTGCAAATTCGAAGGAAAGTATCAAGGTTGTCAAGAGTTGGCAATGCTAGTTTAAAAAGGAGGGGAAGAAAAAAAGTGAATGCAAAGATTGACTCTGCAGAGGATGATGGAAAATATAATTAGAGACCAATATAATATCAAGGGATCTGCCTCAAATACCAGGAGGACCCTTTTCAAAAATCCAAAAAGTTGCGAGTTTGGGAAAGAAACAGACAATAAGGACTTTATATCTTTCGAAGTTAAATGTTTGCGTAATTTGGTTTTGAAAATAGCTAATGTAGACGACAACCTAATTTGCAGTGGTAGATTATTCCATATGAAAGCATATTTGGAGGCAAAAAACTGAGACCGGTTGGTTGTGGAGCTAAGGGGTGGTGAAATGAACATGGAGGAATTACGAGTGGCATAGGGTCGATTTACCGGAGTGAGAGCGTTAATTCGTGGGATATTTGGGCTAGAATTAACGCGAAACAGGAAGCAGAGACCAGCTTCGAGTCTTCTAACCCACAGAAATTTAATGTTTGCTAACTGGCATCTATCCGTATAAGAGAAACTGGATCCAGGAAGAGAAAATAGTTTTCGAGTAAAAACCCTCTGATTTTTTTCAATCTTACTGCGGTCAGAGGCGTTCATCAGCCCAAATAGGGGACAGCAGTATTCGAGGATAGGAAGAACAAACATGCGGTATAGGTTTAACTTTATTTCCGGAAGGAAGAAATTATGTGATATAAAACCACATATCTGTGCAGCCTTTGCAGAAATTCGATCTGCATGAGGCGATAATGCTAGCTTATTCGTGTAACTTAGACCTAAGTCTTTTATGGTTGATCGTTCTAAAAGTGTACTATTTTTGAAATACTAGGGTCCAGGAAGCTTGGCGGGGCCAAAACACATGAAACTGCTCTTGGATGGAGAAAAATTCCATCTGCCAAGTACAGCTCCAACGTGAGAGCATTAGTAGATCAGTGTTTATTTTGTCAACGCAACTATTAGCAGTGTCTTTAGAAAAATGAATAAATGCACTTGAGATCGTCAGCGTAAACGAAATTTTGTGAATTTGTGAGTAAAGTTGAAATTTCGTTAATGTACAGAATGAAGAGAAGGGGACCTAGAACGGTGCCTTGAAAAACGCCACTCGTGATCGGTTGAGGCGTCGAATAGCTATTACCTACTAAGACCTTCTGGCTGCGGTTAGACAAGTAGGAACCAATGAAGTCAAGGAGAGGAGGCCGGATGCCGAGGGCTTCCAGTTTCACTAGAAGACGTCTGTGCGGTACCTTGTCAAAGGCTTTGCTCAGGTCAAAGTAGATCACAACCACTGACTGTTGCTCGTTACGAAGGGAAGTGACGAGGTTAAGAAAAGCTAAGTGACACACTTCGCATGATCTCCCAGGTAGAAAACCATATTGTGAGTCGCTTAAAAGCTTATTTTTCTTGGCAAAAAGTCGAGAATTTGATTGAAAATAATTTTTCAAGAAGTTTTTGCGAGAGCCGGGGTTTTTGTGAACGCCTCGATAATTATTTACGTCCGAACGAGATCCCGAAATAAAGACAGGAAGAATAATAGATGTCATCCAGGACTAAGGAAAGAATCAATTTAAAAGATAAACTAAGAATATATGGCTAATCAATCGGGAAATCTCGATACTCTCTTGATAACTGAGTTTGGAATACCGTCAGTTCCCCGAAGAGTGCGAGTTTTTTTCAGACGAATTATTTGCTTACGAATTAGTTCTAAGGAGAAATCAATAGTGCTGATAACATTCAATGAGGATGCCTGAAACGTCGGAACCGGTTCAGATTCCATCGTAAGATGATTTGCAAAGAACGCACTAAACAGTTCTGCCTTGTCAGAGTCTTCCAGAACGAAGTTCTTGTCTTCATTTAGTAATGGAGGAATTTCATAACCTCGTTTAGAAGAGGATCGACGGCGGAACAGTTGAGCAACAGATTTTGCAGTGTTTGGCTCACTGAGTGCGCAAGATTCCCTCTGTCTGTCATGTGCAAGACGAATCTTAGAGGCTAATTCAAAAAAATCTCAGCGATCCTTAGGTGTACAGATAACGAACTAGTATATTGATCTTTCAACTGCTTCTTCAATTTCTTTAGTCGTGGCAAAAAGAAAGTGAGGAACGGTTGATTCCGAGACGTAGGGCTTGACTATTTTTGGTTGGCACAAGCTTCAGGATGTTATTTGAAACGACTGACACGAAGTCACAAAGACTTGCTGCGTCGTTCATGGAAGAGAGATTCTGCCAGTCCAATGAGTCAAAAAAAGTTACTAATTAAGCTCATATCTGTGAGGTCAAAAGCATGATAGGTACGAACGGCACTAACCTTTTTTTCGATGAAACAATCGGAAGGCAACAGTGAATAAGTGTATGGTCACTTTGGAAGAGGCCCTGCTTAAAATCAACGAAGAGGGGAGCAATGTCGTTTGTGAAAATCAGGTCTAAAAATATGCTTTTCTCTCGTTGAAGAACGGACAAGCTGGGACCAATTAGAAAAAAAATTAATCGTATCGAGGAAAGGCTGAAATCTGGGTGGACAAACGTTTGAAATCCAGTCAATTTCAGGAAAAATTAAAGTCCCCAGCGATTATTTTAATGTTGAAATTGGACTTCGAAATCAATTTAAAAAAATTTCACAAAGTTTTGCATCATCATTGGATGATGAATTAGGCGGGTTGTAAATACATCCGAGAATCGCCTTTTGCCTGGACGACAGGATAATGGATGCGAAGCAGTAATTACCAGAGAATGACGTAACATCTAGATCAAACGGGAAGTTCTTAAATGAAGCTTTTAATATAGAGAAGACAACCACCGCCACGCTTACTAATGCGGTCTTGACGGTAGAGATCGTACTGGTCTATGACAAGCAAAGAGTCGGAAATTAAGGGATGGGTCCAAGATTCAGTTACGCATAAAACATCGGGCATTAGCTCGAAAGCAATGGCTCTCAGTTGCGCCATCTTATTTAAAACAGATCTAGCATTAAGTAATATGACATCTAGCGTAGTTCGAGTATCCAAACTAGGGTTATCGTTACTTATAAAAAAGGAAGACTTGGTGGTGGGGAAGTAAACTGTAGAGAGGTAGGTGCTGGCGGAAAGTAAAATGGCTGCTGTCTACAATTAGTTAAGCTGTTACTGCTAACTAAATTAGGATTATTGTAGAGAAACATATTTGGGTGGTATCCATTGAGAGGAAGGCTATTTTCTGCGTTAGCGAAAATAGGAGGCCTATAAATAGGGTTTTGAGGAATATTGGAATAATATGGGGGGAGAATAAGATTTGAAAACGGAACAAATTGTTTTGGAAAACTGGTACCGTAAGGGGTAGGGTTAAATAATGGGGCAGCCTGAGAAATTGATTGGTTGGGATAATTGCGAAGGAAATTTTGGGTATGTATGGTAGCTGCTGGAGGGTTAGGATGTTTCCCAACTTTAATAACATTTGTCTTTTTGGAACTTAAGTTTGGAGCATCCTTTGACTTGCCCAGGTTTTTGATAAGTTTATTAGATTGGACAGCTGAGACCGGAGTGGATATCGTGGAATGGGAACGAGGTGGACTTGACCCAGTATTGTTGACTAAGTCAACAGTAGGAATACAAGGAAAACTACGTTGAAACGGAGAAGCAGTCGGTCTTGGCACTTTAGACGGAGTTACTGGCATTAAAGGTGGGCTTACGACATGGCTGATAGCTACTGCGTTGGAAATTCCTATTCGCGAGGAAGAAGGCTTTAGTGGATTCGTTGAATCGAGAGCAGGAGTTGAAGTTAAGGTTTTTGAACCGGGCACTATAGGAGATTGTTGTATCGTCTCGTTATGGTTTGCATAGCCATGACAAGACTTATGGATAATGGATTGAGAGGCCGAAGACCTATGCAAGAGGGTGAGACACATTCCTTCGCTCCATCGGTGTAAGATCCCGACAAAGGAAACATTTTGCATCTTCTAGATAACGAGAAATGCGACCTCGTTGTGCAAAAATGGAATCCACCTCGATTGGTGAAAAAAGGGTGACTAATATAGGTGGATTTTTTTGCTACGTGAGGAGAGGCGTTTGGCTTCCGCTATTTTGTAGTTGAAACCGCACGAGTACAGGAAGTTTACGGCAACGTCAATGGGTCGTCTGTCCCGTGAAACATTTTTTTAAAAGAAAATTATAATTTCGTTTCTGTCGGTCTGATGTTTCAGTGGCAACCAAATGGACGAGAGAATCCAGACGCTGACATTCCTGAGAGGGAAGAGCAGAGATGTCACCGTCGAATAAGTTTCCCAGTATAGAGAGAACTGATCCAAACTTTAACATTAAATCATTACAGTTTTGTAAAGCAGAGAGATCAAGCTGCTTAGCTTTAACGATTGGTTGCATATGCATATCACTGCTGTGACTACTTGATGCAACCAAGCAACGCTTCGGTGCAATGGCTGAGAGCTTGCGACGAGCCGAGATTTTTGTTCTCATTTTTGCTAGGAGGCTTTTAATTTGGTCAAACTTAGAAAAAAGCAGTCGAATTATATTCTGCGACAAATATTTTTTTCCAAAATTTTAACTACGGACCTTTATACGTGCTTGAGAGACTTCTTAGTATAACAGATCCACCTGACTAATAACGAGGCTATATCGGCTGAAAGCGTTGACTATAAAGGTTTACGCCTGTAGAAGTGGACGAGCACCACAGGTATAAGCAGTTGATAGAGTGTTAAAATTGCAAAGTTTTTATCAAAAAATCAGTTAGTAATTAAAGCTTTGGATAAGGAAATTCTGAAAAAATTAGAACTTTCACTTAGCTTTCAAAAACGAGCTGCGCGCCTTGACCTTGACCTCGACTGTGTCTGGTGAAAACTAGGTCTACCCTCAAACTCTCCACAGAAAACACCATTAAGAACACTCCGCACCTTAGAAACAATGCCAAGAGTTAACACCACAAAAGCATAACACAAGATCCGTTGGCACTGCCAAAAACCAACAAACAAAAACATGGACGTACAAGACAAAATTCGACGGAAAACCAATACAATTGCCAAACATCCACTAAGAAAATCAATACCACGACAAAATGCAGATGCCGACAATTTGACAGGCACTGACGACAGTGTCAAGCGTATGCAACCCGACGCGCCGGGCACGGGATATGCGAATTTATTTATAGCAAGAGCATCTTCAGCACTATTTCACCTCTCAACGACTGCCTGTGTGATGGTGCTCCAGGCACTGGCTTACCGGTCTCTGTATGATGTATTCGCAAGTGACAGACCAGGCCGATGCGTGAGGTGTATGTGCGGTCGCATTGAGTACAGCTTAGGAGAGATTCGCCATCGCTGATGGTGATGGTGGTGGTTGTAGTGAAGGCGAAGGCGGTGAGGGTTGCGGTGGTGGGGATAACAGGCGATGAGTAGATGGATGTGGTCTCTATGATGGTGGGAGAAATGGAATTGATGCCAGGAGTGGGGGAAGGGAAGCCGGAATGATGGTTGACAGAATTTGACGTAGAAGTTGGAATTGACGGATTCTGGGTGCCTTGCTTCCGAAGATATCTGACCAGGCCAATTCACGCGCGGAAGGTGCATTGACAGTACAGTCATGTTGGCAGGGCCTGGGCATCGACGATGTTTGTCTGGGGCGCTGGTGACTTTCGTGCCGCTATTTTGGCCTTGGCAGTGGCGATCAGGTTTGCCTCATAGATTGCTGAACCAGTCTTCACGGATCTTCTCCATACCGGTCTATTCTGGGCGAGGTCCTCCCAGGTCACCGGGTAAATTTGCAGTTGCTTCAGCGATTTCTTCAAAGTGTCCTTGCAGTGTCATTTTTGACCTATCTGTTGTCGAGCACCCGGAGCGAAATCTCCGAAGAAAAGTCGTTTGGGTAGTCCCTCTACGTCCATTTTCACCAGATGGCAGCCCCATCGCAGTTGCACTTGCCTCAGCATGGGGCGGATGCTGAGGATTCCGGTCAACTCCAGGACTTCCGTGTCCGGGATCCTGTCTTGCCATCTCAGTTTCAGTATTCTGCGGAGGCAGCCGAGATAGAAATTATTCAGCTTCCTGGCTTGGTTCGAGTAGACGGTCCATGTCTCTGCTCCGTAAAGGAGTGTCGTCAAGATGACGGCCTTGTACATCTTCAGTTTGGTGTTCAAGTGAATTCCGTGGCGATTCCACACGAAGGCCTGCATTTTGCCGAAGGCCTGACTGGCTTTGGAGATCCGTTGGGCAACCTCGTCATCGATTCTCGTGTTGCTTTTTAGATAAGCGAAGATTTCCACCTTTTTAAATTGAGCAATTTTGACATTGATTCGGGGAGCATTGTATTCCGCGCTGGGGTGCGGCTGTGGCAGGACAACCATTTTGGCTGTACTGATTTTTAATCCAAAATTGGTGCAGCCTGCGGTGAAGAGGTCCAAGCTCCTTTGCATGTCCTCTTCCGTCACAGTGTAAAAGGCGCAGTCTCCCGCGAAGAGTCAGTCATGGACGGTGGTCGAAGAAAATGCGTTGGGGTCTGCCTACGCCGACGTTTGAGAGGGAACCCGTCAGTTCCCAAACGATACTGAAGAGGGTAAGGGCTAGTAAGCATGTCCTGCTGCACTCCGTTGAGCACTGCAAATGATTCGGATACCGTTCCATTATCAGTGACGCGTGATGCCATCCTGTCATGAAGCTGACGCACCATGTGCGTGAACCGCTCAGGACAGCCGAATTTCTGCATGACTTCCAGAGTCCATCACGATTCACCGTGTCAAAGGCATTCGTCAGATCCACGAAGGAAGTTTAAAGCTGAGTTCGCATCTCCTGGCATTGCTTTTGTAGCTGGTGTGCGGCAATGATCGCATCGGTTGTCCCGCGGTGTCGGCGGAAGCCACATTGGCTTTCCGGGAGCAGACTCTGCTCTAGGGGACCATTCAGACAATTGAGAAGGATACGGACAAAGAACTTCCCGGTTATGTTGAGCAACGTGATGCCTCTGTGATTTTCATAGAGTTGCTGGTTCCCCTTCCGCTTGTAGAGATGGACGATGGTCGCCTCTTTGAAATCCTGAGAAACTTTTCCTTGGCTCCACATCGCCTGGAAGCGTATTGTGAGTTCTGCCATCAGCCGGGTCCCACCGTGCTTGGTGACTTCTGGTGGGATTGCATCGAATCTCGATGCTTTACCGCTGGAAATCTGCTCGACGACCCGGATGGTTTCTGGCAGAGAAGGCGGCAGATCCAGGTCATTGTTCGTATCCACTTGAGGGAGCCGGCCAATGGCAGCATCGGAGATGGCTGATGAGCAATAAAGGACACTTCTGAAGTGCTTGGTCCAGTGCTTTAGAATTTGGGATTTCTCTGTCAGAATGGTTGTGCCGTCAGAGCTGAGCTGCGGTGTGGTCTCCTCTATGAAACGGCTGTAGATGGCCATGATGGCTTTGACTTTTTTCATTTCATTGCGGTCCTCATACCCCTGGATTTCTTCAGCCTTTCGGAACATCCAGGTGTCCGGCATCTCCCGCAGCCGTTGCTGTACAAGGCGCCGGCATCTGAAGAAGGCTGCTTTGGTGGCGTCAGTCCGAAGGTCTATGTAGGCTTTGTGTAGTCCATTCTTTTCCGCGAGTATGTTGCTGATGTCAGTGTCATTGTCGTCAAACCAGTCCTGGTGTCGACGGCGTGCGCGTCCGAGGACATCGAGGGCGGTGGCCTGGATGACATTTCGCAGTTGACACCATCGTGTCTCCACGGTAACGTTATCATCTGGAGCATGCAGGTCCTCCAGTTTCTTGGTTATTTGGTTGCTGAAATCAAAATAGTGAGAAGGAAAATTTAACAAAAGAGTATTATATTAACCTGGCGGTCGGTTACTTTGGGGCCTTCGTGTGGTTGAAGTCGCATCCTCATCTGAGAGATGACGAGGCGGTGATCCATCCAACAATTGGCATCGTGGATCGCCTTGTTTACCAGCATGTCCTGTCGATCTCGCCTCAGGACGAGAACAATGTCCGGCAGATGCCAGCGCCGTGACCGAGGGTGCATCCACGTGGCGTTCTTCTGCGTTGGAATGCGGAAGAAGGTGTTGATAAGCAGGAGATGGTGTTCCGCACAAGTGTGTTACAGCCACTGAAACCGTGGGGACACATAAATCTCTCCCAGGCTGCGTATTCTGTCATGACGCGAACGTTGAAGTCACCAAGGACAAACTAACCTGTCCGCCTTCGGCGCAGTCGCCAGCATGGCGCGCAGGTCCTCTTAGAATTTGTCCTTCACCGTATCAGAGCTCATCATTTGAGGAGCGTAGGCGTTGATGATGGTGGCGACATTTTCTCCCTAAAGGGGCAGGCAAAAGCTCATCAGGCGATCACTGATACCCTGTGGCCGATAGAGCAGACGTTCCAAGATGCCGTTCCGGATAAAAAAGGCGACACCAGCGGTGCGTTGCTCTGCCTTTGACCCGCCACTCCAGAAGAACATGTAGACGGCAACCACCTCCTCCAGATGACCCTGTTCAGAGTTTTGTGTCTCACTGAGAGCAGAAATGTCCACCTTGTAACGCGCCAGTTCCCGAGCAACAAGCGTTTTCCTACGTTCCGGCTGGTTGCTCCTAGGATTGTTTAAAAGCGAATGAACATTACAGGCTGCTTCTGTAAGTGGACTCACCCGGGCAGCCTGGAGGGTATGGCGTGAGGGATAAGAACGGGGGTTTTGTTGTTTTTTGAGTTTAACGATAACGTTTGTTTGCGATTTGCGGGCCGCGACGCCCGTTAGCCCTAACTAGTACCAATAACGCAAGAAACACATACATAAGTTGTCTAACTCATAAATTCTGATGAATTTCATGAGTTAAGGCCCGTTTCGCAAAATCAGCGCACACTGTGTCCACCAAAATTTTACATCAATCAAAAGCTAATCGTTAGAAAAAATATGGCATTTTGTGGTTTACAAATTACTATTTCATTGACTAGAAATGCTAATTTTTTGAATACGTACGGATTACGAAAATTTGAAAAATTGACCTAGTTCAGTAAACTGAAGTTTTAAATGTATAGGTAGCCTGTCCATGCAATTAAACGATTCAATAAAGCAGAAAAACAAATAACTTTTGAAAATAGTCTTTTTCAGAGTTTTGCACATACATATAACCTTAGATTAAGCGCAACGTAAAGTATGGCCATCATCAAGCAGCCTAACATGTACACACACATGCGACAGTTTGACCATCGTACTCCGACCATGTCCACTGTATGCTCCACAGAAGGGTGGTGCAGGGATGGTGACTAGTGCGTGGATCAGTTTTAAGTGATAATAGCCTTGCGCTACAGCAACCGCACTCCTCCTCTTCCTTCCACACCTGAGCCCAGTGTCAAGACGGAGTCAAGAAGAACGGAGACGTGAGAGGTTGCATGTTGCTACCGCGGCCGGGCCCCTAGGCCATAGCCGGACCCAGGCGTTCCACCACAACCCCCACATGTTCGAAAATTGTTGTGGGAGCGAACGTCCAACGCATCTTCCACGTGACCCGTTGAGAAGGCACACACATAATACCCTTAAAATTTCCGTATGTAGCTCACGATTCCATTCCCCATCTAATTGTAACAGCCTGAGGATGAATAACTGGAAACATGTGTTTGCGCATGTATTTGCAGAACTAAGATTTCCTGATTATTTGTGTTGCTATATTTGGAAGACAATTTACCAAATGTGACACTCCAGGCAGCTCGGTATTGGAATATTCTGGGAGAAGATCAAAACAGAGTCATGAAAATATTTAAAAGTAAAAGCTCCATGCCATATTTAACCCACCTATCAAATCTTAAGGATTTTCCTTTTAATTTAGGCAAACAGGTGGGGATATCCTGCAGGCATTCTGCATTGTGAAAGGATTGATTTGTTGCCTTACTTTAAGGGCCTTTTGACTATGATATATCGATAAATCTCCGAGGTCAAGCATTACTCTCTAGCAGAACGTCTGAAACACCGCGAATTATTTATGGAATTAAAGAGAAGACTTTCAGCTGAAGAGAACAACGAGATTATTTTCAGAGGACGCGGCATTGTTTTGGAACCAGAAATACTCATGATGGCAACGGCAATGTAGTATTGGCAAACTCGAGACAAACGGAATTTGTCCCTGCCGTGTGCTGCAAACATAAATTACTGTAAACCCAACCCCGATGTCTGTTTTCGATACTCGACGAACTGAGAATACAGGAAGCCGTTCTGTCTCCTAATAATATAGCGATCACAGAAACACGACTGTCACAGAACACCAGCGATTGCGAAGTAGTATTATATGAGTACCAGTTAGCCAGGAGAGACCGCAGCCACCGCCAGGGTGGAGGATTTGCGATGCATGTTAAGAGCAATTTTACTGTATTCGAAAGAAAAGACAAGATTAACAATGGTATGAAGATTATTAGGCTGAATATAAAGAAACGGGGATCGCAGTCCCTTGAATCCATGACTCTCTACCGACCGCCGTGCACGGACACCGATGGTGATACTTGTTTGCTGGAGAACATAAAGAAGATTGATAGTCGACCTGATGTTGTCCTCATGGGTTATTTCAATGCACCCAGCATTCAATGGAACGATCTTTAGGCGCAGTGCTCAAAGTTTTCCTTCACTCACCGTCTACTAAAGGCAACACCTGAAGCTTCTCTCACGCATCATGTATTTGTTCCAATGAGAGCGCGTGGAGGACAACAGGCTAGTTGTTTAGATCTCGTCTTCACTAAAGATTCTGACAGTATAGATGAGGTGTACTGCCTACCTCCACCTGGTCAAAATGATTATGCAGTACTTTCATGGGAGTATGGTTTATATTCTGTGCCATCTGCAATAAATGAAACCAGGCCGAATCTATGGTGAGGGGAATTTCGCTAAATGAGAGTTGAGGCATCACGGATAGACTGGGCAATTCTCTTCTCCGGGAACGTCACTGAGGACTAGAATATTATTAAAGGAGTGGTTGTTGAATCTAATAGAATGCCACTGTCAGTCATCGAAAAAAGTGTATCAAACAGACCACAGTGGCTAACAAGAGATATAAAAAGAGAAATTAAAAGAAAAGGAAGGCTTTTGATGACATTTTGCGGATCTAATGAAAATGTAGCCTTGCAAGCCTACCAAATTCAGAGGAACGAGGTTAAAAGCTTGATCTTTAAAAGACGGTGGTATTATGAGAGGGATTTGCTCGAAAGAGCAGTTAACAATCCCGAATTTCTCTATAGCTATTTGCGAAAAACACGTATCAGGAACCCGATTCCTGTTATGAGAAACGATGACGGTTTCGAGATATCAGAAATTTAAAAAAGCAGCTGAACACTTTTCTTAGTTATTTCACTCGGTTTTCACCAGATAAACTGTTTCATTCGTCTAAATAACCTTAAGCTCTATCCTCTGAGTTATAGGCAGTTGCGCGTAGACTTGATACAAACCTTCCATATCGTGCGAGGCATGGATTGCGCCCTCCTATGTGATGACTTTTTCCAACTTGCCACTACGAAAAATCTCCGAGGTCATCCATTCAAACTAAGTGTGCCCCAAGTAAGATTGGATGTGAGGAAGTATTTTTTCACCAACCGTGTCGTGGAACCGTGGAATAACCTACCTGAGGCGATTGTTATGTCCCAGTCTGTGTATACATTCGAACATCGGCTTGACATACATATGTTACAGTACCACGAAGACTATGTGACTACTTAACCTTAACAATATCAGTGTACCACGTAAACCTGCCTGCATTCACTTGACTGTTACTTCTTTAATTTGCTTCTTATTCTTGCTACTTTTATGTAATAAATAGGGATTTCAAAGGCGTAAGCCTATTTTCCTCAAATACACTGAACTGAACTGAACTGAAGTATCGAGAATATGTGAGCGCTAATTATTCACGATATGCTCTTTCGAGAAAGGGCGGTCATTGAAGGACAAAAACGTTTGAATGTATGTAAATCCCCCGGCCCCAATGAGATTCCAACCAAGCTACTCCTCTAAATTGCTCGAGATCTGGCCAAAATGCTAGCTTTTCTGTGCCAGATATCGTGTATACGGAAATTCTTCCTTCAAACTGCAAAACAGCCCACATTACATCGCTTCACAAAAACGGTAGTTGTGATCTTTCTAACAAATACAGACCTGTCAGCCTGACCTCACTCTGTTGCCAGCTTATGGAGAAGGTTGTCAAAAAGGAATTTATAATTTATCTAGAATCCCCGTTCACTCTTATCCAATGAACAATGTGGCTTTCATAGGAGAAGATCATGTGCATCGATTTTATTTTATGCAAGTCAAAGTTCGACAAAAGCAGCCAATGCAAAAGACACTGTGAATGTGGCTTAAATTGATTTCCAGCGTCTCCTTTGCAAGTTGAGAATGTCGGATACTGGAGGTAAGCTTCTTACATGGATGGAGCATTTTCTCGGTGGTAGTTCCCAAGTGGCCTGCGTAGGCAGTGAGTGATCAAGGTGCACAGTCATCGACAGTGGAGTCCTACCATGTTCAGTGTCCAGGCCGGTCCTATTTCTCTTGTTTATTAATGATTGTGTTGAGGAATTGGAGTGTGACTGTGACAATTTCCAAGAAAAGATTCGTCGATTGAACGAGTGGTCTAGAAAATGGCTCTTGTCCTTCAAATCAAACAAATGTGCCCTGTTACGTTTAGGAAATTGAAAGCAGGTCACTGAGATGTGACTCTACTATTTGTAAGATATTCCAAACCGAGAAGCAGAATCACAGAAGGTTCTCGGCGTTTGGATGACAGACAACCTGATGCCTTCTTCGTAATGTTGCAAGGCAGCTAAATCCGCTATCAAGCGGGAATTTAAATGTTTCGATAAATACTGCTTTTCTAAAGTCTTATATACGTTTGCAAGGCCACGCCTTGAATATGCTATCCAATCCTGGTGACCGTCGACCCAGCAGGATAACAACCTGTCTGAAAGGGTGCAGCGGCGAGCCACAAAATAACTAAGAGTTCAAAGTGAACTACCACATGAGATCCGCCTAAATAACCTTAAGCTTTATCATCTGATTTAAAGGCAGTTGTGCGGAGACTTGATCAAACATTCGGTATCGTGCGTGGCATTGATTGCGCCCTCCTGTGTGGTGACTTTTTCCAACTTGCCACTAGGACTTATCTCTGAAGGCATCCATTAAAACTACTTGTGCCCCAAGGAAGATTGGTTGTGAATAAGTAATTTTTCTCCGACTGGGTCGTGGAACCATGGACTAACCTACCTGAGGCGATTATAAAATCCCAGTTTGTAAAGGCCTTTGAACATCGTCTTGACATGCACATTTTGAAGCACCACAAAGACAATGTGAATACTAGGTAAATCTGCCTGCATTCACTTGACAGTTAATTCGTTACCTTGCTTCTAGTTGTAGCTTCAGATTTTGTAGCAAAGTGGTAGGTATAGTTTATCACTTCAAAGATTTCGCATGCAGGCCATTAAATTTAGATTGCAAGGAGAAAAAAACAAAAAAACAATTTAAAAACATGAAAAAGTAATCAGAAGGAAGTTAAATAAGAATGTTTGCAGCTGGATTTAGAGGCCTGTGTGTGAAATTCACTGATATGTTTTTACTAGACTAAAATTTTAGCGGAATGGCCAAAATAAAACTACCCAGGTGGATCGATTCTGATCCATCACGGTTGCGTACCATTAAAACTTCCTAAGTCAAATATTTTATCGTTGGCGTACTTCCTTTGTCGTTTTAATACCTTTCCTATGCAGAAGATGCGTGTACTAATTTGAGCAGTTGTAGCGATTCATTAGACCTGTCACGATAATTAATTATCTTGCGCTCTCGCACATCATCGATACTCCTCAATGATAAATTTGAAAATCAGCTGCAGATGTATCGGAAATTAACTGTCATCAAAAATCAACACAATTTAAGTAGTGGCCCTAACTATGGCCCCATTAATGGGGAGCAGTTCTGTGGGCTTCGTCATGCATGGCAAAGATCAAGCAATGCACTGGTGTTTCGCAGGTTAAGTAAATATTGGAAAATATATAATATGTCGCTTCGAGGCAACTTAGATGTAGCCAAACAAAATAAGCGGCATCACTTAAACCTCTTAATAAGCTCGTGTCAGTTGGTTTTTTAGGTGAGCGTGGCCATACATAAGCAGAGTTGGCCATCCTTCTTGTTTGAATCACTAAAAATTGGGCACCATCATGTTCAAGATCTAGTGACTTAATCAACAATGAAATTATTGAAGTCAATTTTTCTCCTTAGCGAGGTCACCCTCTACGCTTCTTCGTTTAGTCTTAGAAATTTCCGATATTGACGCTCTACAAACTGTTGCATAGGCCACAGTGGATAAACCTCAGTGTTGGTGGTTGTGTTAGTAGTTGTTGTTGTTTTAGTCATGTAAAGCTGTGATGGACGACTGGTGAGATGTTGCTTTGTCAAACTTACCACGTAATTTCCTGTGAGTCTTATGGATTTACCAATTGGGTGTTCAGTCCCAATTTTCGCAATAATTTCATCAGACCTGAAAGCATCGTTATTTTCGCCGGCGTTTTTCGAATAATTTTCTATCCAACAACTATGAATGGTATTGTTATCATATAGCTACTAGACAGGTCCATCCTAGCCGAACTCATTCTGTCCTTGTATAATGGTAGACATCAAAGTGACCGTACATGCATGTATGGTCATGAAACCATGATCTGCATGTCTTAGACGTAGACCATGACGTGTTAACCACTGCCGGATCTAATCACTGTTCGGAAATTGGTAGCGGATAGGCGGCGGTGATAGTGAGACCGGTGCGACTCTTAAGCTCTCATTGTTGTAACTCGCAGTTTCGTTAATGCGATAAAAGGCGTGGATTTAAGGGTTGCCAATTGAGAAGGTGGCTCGGGCCTTTTCTTAACTGTGGTTCTGACTGCAACTTATTATTCCTGCTGTTATCTTCAGGAAACCTCTCGCTCTTCATAGTCTCAGGCCCTTTGAAGTTTGGTTAGTGTGCGTTTAGTGACTAGCACGTGTAGCGCAGGAAGAAGAGTACTTAATCTAGGATCAGCCTCCGCGTTCACACCTATTCTCACTTATATTTCCACTGCAACGCAATCGGTGTGGATAGAGATAGGGAGTTATTTTCATGTCTTGCAAGTCTCACTTATGGAATCTAACAAACAAATAATTAACTTCTTTGGATCCGGGACAGAAGTGGTTATCGACTACGACTGGCGACTCCAGCGCGACCGTCTGAATTCCGGTTGTGGAGACTTCTTTCTTCAAATCTAACAACAAGAAATTAAAATTTAGAATAATATTACCGACAAAAACGGGAGACTGCAATGGTCATTTGGCGTCAGCCAGCCTCACTGAACTCCAGGTGGTACACCGCCCGAGGCTCGAACTCGTGGATTATAAGTCTAACGCTCAAACTCTTGAGCCACGGTCTCGTTGTTTTTCCGTTTTGATCGGGAATATTAACATTGCTGAATGAACGAATGCTGATCGGTACGTGAAGAGTGGGTCTTCCCGCACCGTGTTCTATTGTTAAGTCTGACTCAATAACACTGAAGGTACACAAAGGTGGCGACTGACAGTGGTAAATAGCCCGTGTACCTATGTTGCCCACAAGTCCAATGAGTGGGTTGCTAACCTCACCTAAGTCGGAATACCATAAGGATCACATTAGGTCGAAACCATAGCAGTTTGATCCTCAGTCCCAAATAAATCCGAGTTATTCCGCCAGTTGGCGATCTTCCAAGCTGGTTAATGTTAATGCATCTTGATGTTTAGAAAATGCATTTGACTGTTTATAACGAGGAACTAAAACGCTATATCAACTGTTGAAATTATATTCACCGGCTGACGGTGCATGAGCCTCTTGTGACCACCTACATGTGCTTCAACATCTAAGGCTCAAAACGACGTAGTACTATCGGCTTAGCACCTACATGTAGCCACATTTTATACTAATTCTACAAAAGCATTTACTTATTAGCGTAAGTAAAATACAAGGTTGATGTCAAGGTTTTATACCCAGCTACTTCCGAGGGCACTATGGGACGAGCATGTCCCGTAAATTGATGAGTATGCGCCGCTTCGTCATATTCCGCTGTTAGTTTTCGCATTTTATTAGGGACAGGCAATGTGATTGAAGAGTTTCTTTTTATACTTAATTCTTTTTTAGCCATCCTTTCTTTGAAATCATCATTCCTCTAATTCAAAACTTGGCAACCGACTTTGAGGTCCCTGTAATTTCAAAGTCCATGGTCAATCACTCTATCTGCACTGTAGGAATGCTCTGTATATAAGTACTTTCAATACTATTTTCAATGGAGCTCTGTATGTTTTTAGGACTTTCAGTTTAGAAAATATAACGGGTAAGGCATAACTACGTGATTTTTCAAATTTAAATGTTCACGTACATTCTTAAATATTATTTTTCATACTTGTCAGGCCTGACAAGTTTACCAGTACAGATAAAGAGGCCAAGGAAGAGTATGCTTCATTGGTTGGGCTGCCTAAGAATATTTCACTTTAAATTTTGCTATCATTTGTTCATAGAATTACCTTTATGGGAGTTTTTATTGCTTGTTGAATTACCCTTTTAGCCACGTCTTCGTTTAGCAAATATGGACACGGCTGTTAGACTGCGTCCTCCCCATCCCAAGTCATCGGTGCCAAACATCAAACAAGAAAGTTCCGGTAGGGTCTTACCGCCAATATATCTCTCTTTTCCTTATTCTTTTTTCTCCTCAATCTTGATCTGAGGAGCTGAACGTCATTACAGAAACGCAAAAAATGATCGGTTACTGAATTTTCGTAAATCTTGTTTACTAATACCCTTAGCCTACCGCAAATCCTTTCAACCTTTCATATTAATAAGTCAGGTCGCACCTAAATTTATATCACCTGGAAACTCGGTCGTTTCATGTAACAACAAGCACATAAAGAGTAAGTACGATGTTATTTCACCGTTAATCTTCATGCCCAGTCGCGTTTTACACATATTTGACGGCCGTCCATCACAGCTGTCAGGTAACAAAGGGATTAGGGCGGCGTGAATTTAAAGGTGCCTGTCCGTAATTTCGGCTAGAAGTTCTTGCACATGTCGGAGTTTTTACCTTAATGTAACTACGTTGTTTCTACTCCTACTAGCTTCCCTTCTTACTTTTTTCAAAGCGCACAAACCACGCCTAGTTCTATGTGATAGTTATTTGAACCGGTGCAGCAGGCTTTCGAGCTGAATATTCATATTCATTTATGTCATTTATCCCATTTGCTTCGCTTTATTTTCATATTTTCCTCTATCACTCTTGATTTCACACTCCATTTTGTCATTGCCGTGGTCGTTAGAGTTTTTCCTCACCGGAACTGCCTCCTCTCATTCTCTCATCCTCCTTACTACTTACCTTTCCTCGCATAATTTTGTTGTTGACACTCTTATCTGTTCCTTTTATTCTCGTACGTTTTCATTAATTTTTTTCGCTTTTATATCCAATCCTTTTACTGTTCTTCCTGTTGGCATTCTAAATCTTTTTGCATTTAATTTTTACCCATTTTTAGCCTCGGACCGCCATAAATGTTACAAATGTGGAAGGCGATACTCTACCACCGGAATCCTCAACCGACACATCCGAATGACACATACTGGTGATTTTTTGTCAGCATTGGCGGAGGAATTGCTTTAGAGAAAATCCAACTTTAGTAACTTGTTTATTTCCCGGGAGTTGGGCATCTCAATCTTCTTGAAGATTTTCATATTTTTTGCAATAACTGTGTCATATTTTTGTTATTGGAATATTTTACGCCACTGAATATGGCAGACAAGGCAACGTTTTGGGGAGAAATCCTCAATCGTTTCAAATGCAGGACTATGCCTCGACCCCAGAGCGACCCTCAGAACAACCTTAAAGTTTATCTAGTGCTAACCATCTGGCTAGGCGTGCGAACAGTTACTGGGGGGTTGTCGGTTGGACAGGAAACTATCTGTCTGTACGTGACTCTAGTTTAGATGAACAGTAAGGAAATAACTACCTTTAACTGTATTAGCCTTCACACATTTTGAGGTGGTGGCGCACGAACATAACCCTCTACTCGCAGCTTAATTGAAAGGCAGGGGGCCTACACTGAGCCATTCGATCGAGGGCTAGTTTCTTGCAGTTTTGTACACTCGTATGTAGACGCCTTTCATCTTCTCCTCTAGCTCACCAGGCTCAACGATTATGCCAACGGCGGTGAATGCATTGTTTGATGGTGCGCAATATTCTCAATTTCGATGTACCGTCCTGACTTCTGGCATTTTCAGAGGTTACAGATGTGTGTGATCGGTGGCCAACCACGCCTTCAAGGCACATTTTAAGACAGCTCGCTTAGTGAATCTCGAGATGCCGCTAATCTCGTAGATAGTCCTCACTGAAAACCGTTGCACAATCCGGTCCTCAACGCCCGCAGTCAACCCCTCCATCCCCCAACAGGTCCGCAATGTCCTAGAACTTTTCGCGTGCGAATCCGTCTGATCGGACATCTCCGGAGCCCATACACTAACAATCGGCCAACCTCAAACGCGTTCTCCTCAATCACTCCTGTTCCAAGCCCGACAGCGTTCACTGCGCTGGCCATCCTCGTCCCCGGTGATCGAAATCCGGGCGCCGCTTCGCCATCGAACACCTCCGTCCCCACCGCTCCTAGCACTGTCTCCGCGGTGGCGGCAGCCATCAGCCTTCTCCGTCCTGTCACCGGTAAAAACAATTGCGATGCCCCGTCGACCACCATGGTCACCAACACTAGTGATGTGGTCTAGGTCCTCACTTATCCTGACCTCACGTATCGCCCTGGGCGGTCAGTTGTGTATCTATCACACAGAGACTGACAACCATTATCTGGAGCGCCAACACACAGCAGAGACCGCCGCCTTCACTGCTCTCGCGCATTCCTTCACTGCATGGAACTATTAGGCCACATCGGCTTTCATTACAGCGGAATCCATCGCGATTCTGACACACCTAACACGTCTTGCGCAGCCATAAACACTCCCATTCTCAACCCTTCCATAAGCGTGACCACCAATACCAGCAGCAAAACTCCGGCTGACTCAGCACCTGCTGGCCTATCTTGTCCTCACCGCCAGGTCACCTTCACCTCACGTATCGGTCTGGTCGGTCCATTGCGTATCCAGGGCACAGAGACTGATAAGCTAGTGCCTGGAGCTCTGACACCGTCGCCGCCCCGTCTCCACTGCCCTCACTGCTCCCGTTCGTTCGCTCTTCGCATGGGTCTACTCGATCATATGCGCCTTCACGAAAATCTACTCTAAATCACCACAGGCCCACCCCCACCATCACACAGTCTCCCCACCAACGCATGCATCACATAGGCACACCCCCCATCACCACCTAACACCGGCACCTCTCACGTAGGTGGGAGGAGTGTTTCTCGGCTCCTCATCGTGAGGCTTCTGGGCTGCATGTGAGATCCGTGCCGCATCCGTCATGATATACGCAAATCCTGGCCAAGTGACGTGTGAACGGTGTGTGTCATGGAGGCCCAGATTGTATAAGCTGGGATCCGAGCTGCCGCCCCTATCCTCTTCTTGTGTTAAAATCCTGTTCAGGTGTTTGTTGTAGATCAGGGAGTGTGCTTGTACGCTTAGGTGCAGCCAGCCACCTGTGCCCGATCCCGCCTCTGATCTTCTTGATACAGACGGGAGCGAGGGTGATAAATGCAGTGCAAGCCTATTACCACTTAAAACGAATTCACATGCCAGTGACTGCACTTGCGTTCAGCCTGCTGTGAAGCACGTGATGGACCTCGTCGATCTAGATGGTCGAAGTGTCGGGTTGTTTGGCGATGTTATATTATGACGGTAGACTCCATCAGGCCTGACGGCCAGTTTCCACCTGTTGACTGATATTATTGTGTTTTTTTTTGCTGAAACCCGCCTCAAATAGAGTGGGGGACCCACTGTACTAGAAAATGAGTAATTTTACAAGAAAATGCAGTACCCAAGTAGTTGCCAACACTCATTCTGTTTTATCTAACTGTACCACCCTTATCCAGTTGTCGGCAACTTCGAATGTGAAACGTGCGGAAGAGTGTATCTCAATCCGGACAAACTTAAGCACCACATTCAAAGCGTGCATACAGGTACGGCCAGTTTGATTTTTTTTCTTTGCATGTTTGCCCCGCCAATACCTGATGCCCTGCGGTATCTGTCGGACAACTTACTTATGCGTACGCAATCGCCCTCTCACCACGTGAGAACTGATGGTAGTTTTCACCATTTTGTTGGGTTGGCTCGCAGTGGGAAACGCAGTTGTTAATCTTGCACATCAACCATCGCCTTCGCTAAATGGGGGAAGGACACTGAAAGCGAATCGAAGGACCTAGCTCTGTAAAGTAAAATCCTTGGCAGGAAACGCATGGTTCATTTGTCAAAGTCCTATTTAAACCACAAAAGGGCCTCCTCCTTGCGAGCTGATCTGCCCTCTGTTAGCTGATTTTAGATGGGGCTTTATGGCAGAGTGGAAAGCCTTCATCCACTATCACAGGAATAAGCCTCATTGGGTAGAAGGATCGGGGGCTTTACGGATGATCTACAACTGCCGCAGGGTAGCTACGTTAGTCTTATTTGTTCATTACCTCTTTTGGTCTGGTTTTGCATTCCTCCGTTACATCCCATCCGCGAGGCATGTGGACCGCTGGCCTAGCTGCGGGCTACACGGCGCGTCCACAGTTGGAGGATGGCGAACCGAGATTCTGGCGAGACCAAAGAAAGTTGCGTGCAGCTTCCAGGTGTTTAACGCGCCTCTGCCTACGAATCGGACATGCTTGCATTCCGATCTGGTTTCCAACCATGATGCCACCGCCACCACTACTGCCAGCACCATCACCGCCAGAGTTGCTGTCCTTGACAAACAAACTTGCACTTTTTGACCCCTTGGAGTAGATTTCAATATCATCATCTACACATTAAGCTGAAGAAGAGCCTTTCTGCTGCCCTGGCTATGGTCTCCTGGGTGCACCTATAGCTGGCGGATGGAGAAAAGGGCTTTAGGGAAGGCTAGATGCGAAATAAGCGGATTATCCGGTTTGCCGAATAAACTGTTAGGGATCATATAATAGCGATACTTCCAGGTACGACTGTGCCACCATCGTACTACTTAGTTACCCGAAAGAAAATGTCGGAAGACATAATTTTAATATGACATGATCAGTTCAACTCAGTCTCATAGGACTTCAAGCACCGTCGACGCAATTGTGTAACCTGATGTGCTGAAGGGGTGGATGGGTCACACTTTCGGATCCAGAAAACCATCCCTCAATCGAACCGCCCCGCTTACCGTTATCAGATCAGATTAAGCTCGATGGTTTTCTTAGACTACTATGGGGGCTAGGGTTCGCAAACTCAGTTAAAGATAAATGATATGGAAAGGAACAACTTTCCCGCCCATCATCAATATGCAGCAGGGGTTTTCTACCAGGCAACAGCATCAACAACCCGTTGCGTTTGATTGTTGTTAATAGCGTGGATTCTTACCTCATTAAATATCAACCGGAATTCCAAAATTTTTTCGATTCAAACATATCACTTTAGTAAGGTTGTCGTATTGAATATCGTGCAGCCCAATCCCAATAAATTTCAGTCACGCTAACATGCCGGCTTTTGAAAGAGCATTTTTTCTGATTGCCCTCCAAAAATATAATCTGTAAAACATTGCTACTTAGGTAACATGCAGTTTTTTCACCGATTTCATGCTTTTTATTTAATTCAAATATATTTTACCGAAAAAAACGCACAAAAATATTATTTATTATACTCGGTTGATAGCAAATTACGTCTTCTTCAAATTTTAAAGATATGATATCTTTCAGATTTAAACAACTTTTTAAATTGCCGAATACTTTTGAACCCTACCGGCCGTTGTACTTAAATGCCCGGTTTCCAAACTACATGCCGTATACATTGGGTGTAAGGAAAAATAACTAATTTCTCTACCATATGAATAAGAGGTCACACAGTTCTCATAAAATGTTGTAATTTATTTGGATCATGTTGTATCTCTTGTAGGTAGCTCTAGTAAATTGACGGATACGATGTACTATGGATGAAAAATTCTAAGGTCTTTATTTTAATTTCAGTTTTTTGGTGAGGTTGATCGGCAACGCCTTTGAAATCCCTATTGTTTACAAGCCGGTGTGTCATACCTTTGTGTACGTACTCTTCACAATGTACACTAGACCAATAGTATTCACATAATATAAGTATCATTGTTTTTACAAATAACTCAAGTCTGGAGTTGATGTGGTATTACTTCGGGTTAAGATCGTCGAGTGACAACAAGGGATACATATAATTATAAAAGCTTTTCTTGAAAGGCTGTAGGGATGTCGCCTCCACGACTGATTGTGGGAGCTTATTCCACTGTTATACTACCTGTTGCGTGAAGGATTCAGAGCGGAGGTTTAGCCTGGACATTTTAGTGCGCAGCTTCATTTCGTGTCCACGAAGATAAGGCTAGAGATACCACTGAAAAATGAACTCCAAGCGCAACCCTTGCTCAAGGCCGTGCATTATCTTGTAAACTAAGATAAGATCACATCGCTGCTGCATGTAGCAAAGAGGGAATAAATTTAGGCATTCCAGTATCTCTATATAAGGGTGGTATTTTAGAATTCTTTCTAGCTTTTTTGCGCAATGTTGTACTTTCTTGTCTTTTGTAAGCCATGGCTGCCGTGCCTGTATGCCATATTCTAGGTGAGGTCGAACGAAGGTGACGTAGACTTAAACAAAGAGGCATTGATCTACAAAGGTCTTTTTGCTAGCTCGCAGTACTCGCATGGCGGTTTGCAGCCTTGACGCATTGCAATGATGGCTTCAGATTGCTTTGTATCCAAACGCCGAGGTCCTTATGTGAAGATTCGATGTGAATTTTTGTGTCTTTCACGTTAAATACCCTCACATTGTCAGTTTGAAGATTACTAGTTGGACGCAAGCGAAAAACGGTACACTTACACATTGAAATCTAGGAGCCATTTCTCGGACCATGTTTGCAGTCTGCGCAGATTATTTTGCAGATAATTCTGATGACTTGAGTCTTTAATGACATTCCACAGCTTAACGTCATCGGCAAACATGATCTCACCACAGTTCAGCTACTGAAGACTGTCATTTACATAAAGGATGAAAAGAAAGGGAACAAGAACGGAGCCTTGAGGAACGGCACTAACCACGTTCACCCAGTCCGGTTTATCCTCTGCGACACGGACGCGTTGTTTTTAACCAATCAGAAATCACTTTATCCAGTTCAAAAAGCTTCCCCTGACGCCAAGGGCGCTCAGTTTATCTAAAGGCGTTTATGGGGCGTGCTGTCAAAGGCTTTGTAGATCCGAATCTACACTACATATACTTCGAAGCCCCTTTATAAAGCACTGATTCAAACTTTGAGAGAAGACAGCAGATTTGAAAGACAGGAGCATCCTCGCCGAAAACCGTGCTGAAAATGCTGCAAACGTCATTTTCATCACCAAATTTTAGTATAGCACGCTTTGCAAGAAATTCCATTGTTTTACAGAAAAGGTAAGTCAAGTTTATATGCCTAAAGCTGTTTGCTGCCCCATCTTGCTACCTCCCTTATATATTGGAACGGTGTTGGTAGTCTTCCACAGCGAAGGCCAGCGCCCTGTTCTCATTGACAACTCGAGCTCGGCCGATCGTTCTTCAAGTGTCATCCCAGGGATCCCATCCGGACCAGGAGACTTGTCTGGATTTATTTGGTTGAGGAACCGTCTGGTTTCGTCGACTGAGATAGCTACGGTTTCAATGACAGTCGTATCTTTGCCTATCGCAAGTTCTGGATTGTCATGAGATTATTCCACCGTAAACAACGATATAAAAACTGGGACAGTAGCTGGACTTTTTGCGGTCTTTCCGTTAATATGTTCCCGAGGCTACCCTTTAGACTCAAAATTTTGTCCCGGTGCTTCCGCCGACTGCGGATGTCCCCATAAAACTCTTTCGGGCATATTGTGGCTTCTGTTGTCAGTTGACGCTCGAATGTCAGTCCGTTTTTGCTTGCGGCATTCATTTCTTTGCTCTTTATATTTGGCAACTGATATGGGATCTTGAAGATGCAAGCACTTTTCCACATTCTCTGCTTCTTCTTTATGGTCCTTGTTATCGTCGGATTGATCCATCGAGGTCGGGCATACGGTCTTATTATTTTCATTGGGCAGTGGACTTCAATTACGCGCTCTATAATCCCTCGGAAATACTGCCAGGTTTCGTCGCTATCGATCATATTGACTAACCAGGATTCCGCGGAAGCATCACGTTTCATTGCGTCCAATTCTCCTTTCCAAATGTTTCGGCTCCTCTTTATTTAAAAAATTTCATTAATAGAAACTTTTTTAAAACCGAACGCTACTCGTCCTTAAAGTTTAAAATTCGAAGAAGACGTAATTTTCTATCGAAGACATCATATTTTTTGTAAGATTTCCGTAAAATATATTTAAATCAATTAGAATATTGCATGCTACTTAAGTAGCCATTTTTTTATCGGACATACTTTTTGCGGGCGGTCAGCTGAAAAGCTCTTTCAAAAGCCGGTATCCTAGCATGACAGAAATATATTGGGATTAGGCTGCCAGATAATCAATATGACAGTCTTACTTAAGTGATTTGTTTGTATCGAAACCAAGTTCCAGTCTTTCGGTTGGCCTTTCATGGGATAGGCAATCTACTGTGCCTGTACTGCTTGCGCACTACGAGAAACAGTTAAGCCAACGTGTTATTTAATCGTGTCTCAGTGGGCTCAAAATTTTGCTCAGTGTCGTGACTGCCGTGAGCATAAGTCCTACTAATCCCAACGCTAATACTATGATAGTTGAAATTAGCGTTCTTTAGTATAATATTTCCGTTCAATATCAGAAACTGCCACAGACAACAGAAATCAGAAGGCTCACTAATGATGCTTGTGTAAACTCGTTTGTATGAATCTTTTACCGTTGGTTATCTCTCAAACGCCTTTTTCGTTACTCAGATCTGGGCAGCTTTGAATGTAACGTCTGTGGGAAGATATTCTCCCTTTCCAGAAGACTCAGGCGGCTTATTTTGGAAGAAAATTCAGGTAATTGTCTCTGTTTACAGTTTAGTAATTTTAATTTCGACTCCCATTGTAAGCTTACCGTATAGGTTTGTTAAGGGGGTTGTAATGATACAGACAGTGTAAAGGGATTTATTACTTTCGCTCAACCCAGGCTGGTACCAGCTGTGATACCAAACTGAACCAATCTTGGGCATAATCAAATGCCGTTTACTTGCTGAGACATTCCGTTGGCTGTGGGTGCCAATCGCCACACTTATTTGTACTTCTACTTGTTACGGTCGCGACCATGCTTGATGTAGGCGGCCTCGATGATGTCACGGATTGTGCTCCTCCACGCGTTACGATCCGCGGCAGCAGACGTGGACAGCTCAATCCATTCTCTTCGCCAACGAAGAACGTTGAATACTGAAGGTCCAAGAACAACTTCCATGTATTGACGAGCTCTGTCGAGCCAGGTTTTGAACTGACCCTCTCTTAGATGCCTCTATTTGGGTCGTGGGACCGGATCAAGGTTAGAAACACTGAGCTCGTGAGGTGGGCGACGAAGAACGTACCCAAGCTACCTCAGTCGTCGTTTTTGGAGGGCTTGAGGTATTCTTGCGATGTTTTCGCAGCGAGTGCAGACTCTCTCATTTGCGACGAATTCGGTGTACTTTCGGAGGATAGTCCTCAAGCATTTATGGTCAAATACCTCCACTTTTCGCTTATCTTCCATGCGTATAGCCCGGCATTCACAGCCATAGAGAAGGGCAGACCGGATGGATGCACGGTACATGCGACTCTTTGTGGCGAAAGAACTGTCGCGTCGTGTCCACAGGTACCTTCTAAGGCTTGAGAAAGCCCGACAAGCAGCATCGATTCGGCCGAGAATGTCATCCTTACTCTGTCTATTCAACAGCAACTTCGCTCCGAGGTATTTGAAATTGTTTACCTCTTCACGCTAACTGTCATCAATCTGGAGAGGTGCTTTCTCCTGGGCAGGAATGTAGCTTGAAATCACTTTTATCTTCTGCGCGTTTATGAACAAGCCGACCGATTTAGCGAATTCCTTCATCCGCGACACCATAGACTGTAGATCACCAAGGTTTGGGGCTAATAAGGCGATATCCTCTGCGTAGTTGAGATCAGCCAGCCGGCATCCGGGTGCAAGCTCAACACCGTCCTCTTCGTGCAGGGCCTTCCCAAGAATCCAGTCGATAGCGTAGTTGAACAGGATGGGCGACAAACAAAACCCTGTCAACCGCCAGACCGGATATCGAATGCAGGTGAAAGATTGTAATGGACCACAACTCGTGCAGTGGTTGAGCTGTAATAGGCCTTGATCATAGCGATGATTTTCGATGGTAGAACATCTAGTGCCATTATCCGCCATAAGGATTCACGATGGACGGAATCGAACGCGGCGGCGAATTCGACAACGCATACGGCTGTCGGTTGCTGGTAACTATGGTGGGATTCAAGGATACGCCTTAGTGTGAATATTTGGTCCACACATCCACGCCCAGCACGGAATCCGGCTTGGTTGGGCCTCGTCCTAGAGTCGTGCACAGCCTGGAATCGCCTGAGAAGGACAATAGCGAAGATTTTAGCAGCAACGTCGATAAGGCTTATGCCACGGCATTTTTCCCATCTCGTCTTATCTCCCTTCTTGTGGACAGGCACAAGGATACCTGAGTCTCCGTCATCAGAACCAACACCGTCTCCACGCTTGTGCACTGACAGCAGTGCACTCCATAATTAGCTTTGTACCTCACGGAATTATATACAGAGACTTGTCTTGTTCTAATAAAAGGGAGGCGCTCCAGCTTGTGTAGGACGTAATCTATCGAAAGAAGCTTTGTAAAACTAATAAAATTGGATCTGACCTTACAGGTTAGGGTTGTGCGTCCGAACAGGTTTGGCCAAGTGCGCAGGCTACACTTTTTTCACTGATGTGGTTGTAGGTTTCGTACACGGTATGGTAATCGAATAGTTAACGTCCGCGGCCTCTATTAACCGGAAAATGCATGGCATATACCATGAAAGTGACTGATGCGTGCACACAGATTCATTGAATCGGGGCGGTCTGGACTGCAGATCGTAGACACAACGCAGTCGTGTGAGTAGGATGTCCAGCCTGTCTGGAACGCTCAACGGGTCAACTGAGCAGAGTTGGGGAGAAAACTTCCACCCATTAGAGCAAAGAGCCCCGTTTCAACCCTGCAGTTATTGTCAAACCGTGCTGTATAGTCTTAGTCAGGGGCGGCACAGTAGCCGTTAGCGCTACGAGCATGACCCTCGCCTGCATGCGCAACTCCTTCCTCCTCCTCCTCCTCCTCCTCCTCCTCCTCCTCCTCCTCCTCCTCCTTTGATATTGTTATCTTCTTAAGCCGTGGGCGTTAAGTTGCAGTTGCTCACACTGATTTGAGATCTGAACTGCCCTCGTGAAAGCCTTGTGTACGCTGTGAGGCTCAGGTCATGTTCGACACGCGTAGCCAGTATTCTCAGTCTTGCTAGCCACTGCCTCCGCAGCCATCTCCGGTCGCCTCGATATTTTCTCGCTATGGGAAGAAGACGGCGGGAGGGGAGAGATGTTGTACGCTGAACCAACACGGGGGCTTAATTAGGCGTTGTTTGGGTTGAGCTCCCATAACAAATTTCGAACATGGGGGTGGGGGCGCGGTGGCATACTCACGCCGCATCAGCCAATCTTACCATTTATGGTTTTGATTCAGGCGTGGTGGTGCGGTCAGGAGCGTCTCCGGCCGCGCCAGCCACCTGCGCCCGACCCCGCCTCCAGTCTTCTTGACACCGGGCACAGACGAGTAAGGTAGAATGAAGTGCGGTAGGTGCAGTGCAAGTCCACTATCATTTAAAACTAATTCACTACGACGGTCGAACGTGCATTCAAAAAGCCGGCCTCCTGCCATATCCGAAACCTAATGGGATTATGCTGCACGATTATCAATATTCCAATCCCATTTAAGTATTCCTTCTTGAGAATTTTTGCAGAACTAATCCTTCTTAATCGAAGACCTATGTCAGACTTTGGTTAATATTTCATGAGATCGGTCGTTGACTTCAAACGCATATCACTGGGGCTACGCGTGAAGCACAAGGTGGACGTTGTTGTTTACAATGGACGAACTTTAGATGTTTCTGGTAACTTGAGCTCCTTCATCAGGGATGGTCGCCCTCTGGTGTGCTAATTGTTTGGTGGCCGGCATTTGCGTCCTTACTGTCTGATATTTCATTAGCCATGTTGGCCTTTAGCCTGATGACTGCTCACCGGCACTGGCGTTAGAAACAGTGTTCTCCGCGTAGCTAATGGCTTTAGCTTAACTATGTCTCAGCGCCGCATATCGCGGGGCAGGTCATTGCACTTGTTAATAGACTAGGGGCTCATGAGGCATGACTTATGCAGCTCGCGGCTCACGCGATTGTCATCTCCGGCGAGAATTTCGGCCTCGTAGAACTTGAATGTGTGGACGGGTCGCGTCAACTAAGCTGCAAATTGATAGTTGGCGTCATTTCTCAGTACAGCTGTCGCGTTTTCAAAAAATCGCGTTTGGCGCAGTTTCTCCAATATAGATGCCTTTACCGCAACTGCACGAGATTCGTTAAATTACTGTAGATGTTTTTTTACTGGCAGTGGGTTTTTGGTCCCATTACTCGAAGCCATATAGTTACCTGCCGTTTGTATGCCACTCCAAGTGGTGCGAGAAGGCGGTCAGCGTCCTCCGCATCTGGTTTTGTCTCCGATGACGGTTTTCTGCATGAAACCGAGATGTTGGGAGAATAAAGTTCTTGTCCCAGCGATTGCGTCTAGCTGTTCCCATTTACTTCCTGAGACTAGCATTTTTGATTGTATCAGTAAAGATCTTGTGTGCAGTTACTACCGCCTCTGTGCTTTTGCATGCATAATATTTCCCTAGAAATAGTTTCTTCTTCATTGCAGCCCTGGGGAGTTTTAATTGTAACCAGTGTGGCAAGCGGTGGCCCACCTCCTTTAAACCCTGGCAGCAAAGCGATGAGGTCGCCAGCTCACGTATGTCGCCCACTCTGTTTCTGCCCTTTTTGTCTACTCCTTTTCCCGTTCCTGACCAATGCAACAGCCCACCTCGCCTGTCATTTTTGCATGCAGTTTCGCTTTTACTGCCCTGGCATGGGTATTTTCACCGACGTCACTACTTACAGTAGACAGTAGTTGGCTTCATTAGGCGTAAATTTTTCATCGGTGCTACGCTGCCGGCCGCACACAAAACACGGAAATTCTTCCACCAGGAAGAATTCAGCACTGTCCGAAATTTAAGGTAACAATATATGGAAATAATATTGCGCCCTAAACGGGCCGCCGGGTAGATGCGCTGATCCAACAGGCGCGGGGTGGGGTTAGATCAGGCCATGGCAGCTGTTACTCGGGATGCCCTCCCATATCAAATGCCGCACAGGGGCGGGAAATGTGATGGCACGCGTAGATGCGGGCTCAGGCCGCGCCAACCATCTGCGCCCGATCCCGCCACCGGTCTTCTTGACACCGGGCACGAGTGGCTGAGGGAAGAGAGAGTACGGTGGATGCAACATAAGTCTACTATCATGCAGAACTAATTCGCATGCCAGTCACCGTCCCTGCGCTACCATTCCGTGAACACCTAGTGAACATCGTACGCTTATCGCACCCTCAAAACAAACGAAGATTTTAGATAACAAGGGCCTTCTGTGACTTCCCGTGAGTGGAATCCCTTCCAGCTTGGAAGCGCATCCTGCCGAAGCAGCCACGAAGTCTGGCTGACTTTGGTTTCCTCGTTGCGAATTTATTCACAAGTTCCACCTCTTGACTGGCGATATGGAGGCGATTAGGGGCCTCAAAGGCAAGGGCTACCGCATACTAACTGCCATCTGAGAATGGTGGCCTACCGTTTGTAGCTTTTTCCGGCAACTAAGAAGCTGATTGGTCGAAACTGCTCAGTCCACCTGGCTCATATTCACTTAGGAAACATGGGCATGTCTATTTAGAGCAAACAAACACTTTCGAATATAGGCCTCTTCGCCAAGAGGCCTCCCATCAACCCTACGTCTAAATGACCATTTTGCGCTCTGCAGACCCCCTATGAAGACTAATCTTACAACATTGGCCTTATCCGATTACTATGAACAACAAATCGACCTTAAGTGCAGGCAGGTATGAACACATGCCGAAGGATTTGCTGGCAAATTTTATGTGAGTCAGATTGGCAAACATATATTTTCAGTCCTTCATCATCAGGCATGAGGAATAAACTCGTGTTGTTTTACCCTGGAGGAAGACCACGAACTTCGCAAGCACGCGGATAATGGTGCGAGCCAGCAGTAAGACGTGGGGCGGGAACTGCTGGAAGCCTGGGTGCGTGACACCAAATCCGTCAACAGACACGTTGAAATTCTCCCCCCCCCCCCCCCCCTGCTATCACGCGTTTCGTTCGCGCGGCCAAGGACGCACACTGTGAGACGACGCCGTGTGCTCAACCGTGTCATGAACACCACCCGTACCCCCCTCGTCTTCGTTGGACTGCAAAAACCGCGCATACTCACAGCCTCTGATGGCAGTCTCCTGTAAGAGGCCGAAAGCTCAACCTAATACAAGTACTGCCCCAGTGATCGCGCTTTTCATCTTCTTTGCAGTGCTTATATTGTTCTCAGGGGCAGGATGGTCGGTTAGCCACGCCTCGTCCTCATGCCACCTGCATGACGGAGTCGGCAGGTTGAGGTCGTTGGAGCTGGGAGCGGAGGTGAAGGGGGGCGCTTCAGGGTAGGCTGTGATTCTTATCAGGGCTTCTGTCTGACATAGAGTTTGAAGAAATAAGACCCGTGTGCACGACGGTGCCTAGAATGTACGGCCTTCCAGAAATTCGCCAATTGCAAAATGGCTGGTAGAATAGTTAAAGCCGCTTCAAGGTTGTCTGTGTTCGCGAAGTTTGAAAGACACTTTTGGAATTTGTCGAAGTTATCAAGAATTCTAACTTTGGAGAACGAAAGATGCTGTCATTAGATGTATCCTCACTGTTTGCCAATGTACCCGGTAAACTACCTATACGAATTTATACGGGAAGAAGACTACCAGCTAGGCATGACAGTGGAGACCCTAAAAGAACTACTAACACGTTGCACACACAGTGTCTAGTTTCTCTGCAATGGCAGTTAGACCCTCGATTTTGACGTGGTCCATTATGTGCTCCACAGCATGGTGGTGCAGGAACGGGGACTTACGCGTGCGTTAGTTTTAGATGATAGTATACTTATGCTGCAGCTACCACACTCCCTCCTCCACCAACGGCCACCTATAATAGGGGAAATAGGCGGGGTGGTGATGGGTTCACTGCTTGGATAGTTTCTCGCAAATTTCTTCATGGGAAAGGCCGAGTAAACGAGTCGATTGCCTTAATTTCTATGCTCGATACATGGACGATATCTTTTTCCATGACAATTCGTACTACCTATATCAGCGGTGTAGTTCAAAAGTTTAACAAAGCATATCCCTCACTAAAATTTGCTCCAGAGACTGAGGTGAGCAATGAGAACGCGTCCCTCAAGGTCGTTCTACGCAGACAAGAGGATGGTTATATCCAACGCAAAATATTCCATAGTTAGACCTGGACGAGACTACAATTTTGTCTCCCTTAATCTAAAACGAAACTTTGTCCTGGGATTGGCAGCCAGAGTGCGACGCATCTGCTCTCTTGAAACTTTTGAAGCCGATTTCCAGTAGCTGCAGAACACTCCGCGAAAACGGCTATCCAGAGAGCTTGATCCTTCGGAGAATTAGGGAACGTGCCACAAAGCCTGTCATTTTAACTTCAAAAAAGAAAGACTTATTTATAAGAAGGGCTTTTTTCGAAGACGTAGCAAGCGAATTACTAGAAAAAGTCTAAGGGCGCCAATTGCGCGTCGTTTCCTGGCGGCAAACTTGCGCGTATTCTTCGCAAACTCCCCTCTTACGGTTGTGGAGTAAAGACAGGCTGCCGTTGCAGGCCACATCCATGTGCATCTATTCGTTCACCTGCTCCTGTGGAGCGGACTACATTGGCCGAACGAGGTGTCTGGAAAAGAGGGTACGTGAACACATGTCTGCCTGGCCAGGCAAAGGGGAAAATTGATTGATTCCAAGTTCAGTTCTTGCCCATCTAATCGATACGAACCACCAGTTTGACGCCAAAGAAGCCTTTCAGATTATCTACCGGGCACCCACAGACTACTCCAAAGGCCTACGAAAACGGATGCGAGCAACAGCTGCGGCAGTTGCGATTCGGTTAGCGAACCCAGCGCTCAGTTGTCAGAAGACATTGACACAGGTATTCTGTATTCCCTGGTCGGCTCTGGGTGGTAATCGCACGCCGTCCCAACCCACTGATAACATTCACACGCACTCCGTGTGCTGACATACCGACATCTTGAACCCCTCCCCTCCTCTCCCAGCTCCAATGTCCTCAACACGCCGACTCGTTATGCAGGCGGCGTGGGAACGAAGCGTGTGAGTAACCACCCCCTCGCCCCCGAAAACAATATAAGCTCTGTACCTAACCCACGAGTTTATTCCCCATGTCATTGTATCAGTTCGACCGTCGAGTTGAACAATATCCACCGCATGCTTCTCAGAAGGCTGAAAGCAAGCGTGTTGAATTGCGCGTGAATTATTTTTCAGTGGTAGTAGACTTTCTCTGCGTCTACCGCACTCTCTGCCCTTGCCCGCCCGCGTCCGATGTACAGAGTCAGGAAGATCGAAGGTAGATCGGACGCATGTGACTGACACGCCGAAATCTGCACTTAAGCGTACCACTAAGCTCCCTGCTCTACAACAAACACTTGACCAGGATTTGAAAGCAATACCAAGAGGATAGGAGTAGCGGCACTGATCTCAGCGCATACAGTCTGGGCCTTCATGCCACTACATCCATAATACACCACCTGATCACAACCTACACCTGGCACGTACACTTGTAAAGCGAGAGATGCGTTCCAATAAATATTCCCGACAAAGACAAGAGAGACTGGAATGGCCACCTGCTTATAATAATAACTGCCGTGCAGCCGCTGGTGGGGCTAGAGAATAAGCCCCAAGGCCGAATGGGAAAAGTGAGTCCGGTAGCCGATCGGTGAAGCGTCCATGCACTAGTCGCATTCAAGACTAGAGGCTGGGAAGACGAACAAACTTGTCAACAGTTAGAGACTGCTCAGTAGAGGAGCTCCTGGTCACCAGCTATACTACGCTGATACTGACCCGGACCGGAACACTTGCCAAGTCGTGTCTACTTGACACCGTTCTCAAGCACATTTTAAACGTGGGTCAGCTTGTCGCAACCGCCAATGGTGACATACTGTCCGTTGCGAGAAGGGCTGTTTGGCCTTTTCTTCACCTTATTTTACTGGCCTGACGATGAATGAATGAGAACACATGTTTGCCAATCTGACTTTGATGTAAGTATCCAGAGTTGTCGGTGAAATTTTTCGAAACCTCGTGCGGCTTACGTTTCGTTTTATAGATAGGGAGCTCTAAGCCGTACATTCCGACCGGCAATCTGAAGGAGAGAAGTTTTCGTGTAAAAAGACGAGACGGCCAAGTAAATTCATTTTATTAAAGTTCAGTTTTAGTAAGGGTAAAAGCCTTTGAACTCCCTATTGATTATAATGCATAATGAACGTACTATTGGATATAGAAGTATATGCTAAGATTTTTCAATGTATGCGTGGCGTGGCAAAAATGACGAACATATCCAAACAGATTGCTTAAATGCGGCAAGCAATATTGGAAATTGACACTTAAACAGCAGACAGAATGCAGTAGACCAAACGCCGTCAGCTTACGAGGTATTTGACGATATAATTTTTAAAATAGTGCTACTGAAAAATAGGGCATAGTATGTGTTATAACGTGTAACTGTTGGTAGCCCGACCCTGCCTCTGGTCTTCTTGACACTGTCTTGACACCTGGCACAGATGAATAAGGGAAGAGAGAGAGAGAGCGCGGTAGATGCAGTGCAAATTTGCTATCACTTACAACTAATTCACGCGCAAGTCACCGTCCCTGCACCACCCTACTGTGGAGCATACGGTGGACCGTTGGATTAAGACGGTAGAACTATCGCAACTTTTGGTCTACGGAACCTTACAGTTCTCTTTAGTGCGTTGCCCTGAGAAAACATACACTTGCCCCTTAATATCTTCCCTACATTGGTGATTTTTCTCATCAATTGCACATCTTATAAGACGCCTCATACTTTGCTTATCAGTTAGAGAGAGAGGTAGAGATAGATAGATAGAAAGATAGAGAGAGAGAGAGAGAGAGAGAGAGAAAGTGGTTTCCGTGAAGCATGAACCTGGGCGGTGAATAACTGCCTCTTCCGTAAGCTGGTGGGAGAAATTATCACAGTGAATTAATGTTCCGGAGCATGTTGTGTGGCATGCCAGCAAATCCCCCTGCATGGCGTCTGCTTTTTCTATCATTGCTTCTAGTAACAGATGGATTTTGTTTTCCGACCTGTATAAAGTATTTGAGTAGAATAAAATCAGCGCCAAAGGGAGATTGGAATGGCGATTTCTGGCTTATTAGCCGTCATCAGCCAGCCATACTTAACCTCAGGTGTTCCAACACCTAGGGCTTATATCCGCGACCTGTTAGTTAGAAGTCCAATGCCTTCGCCATTTAGCCGGGGGCTCGTTTTCTTGTCGGTTGTGATCGGGTATTCGTTAACCATGGCAGAGGGGCACTCATCGATCACGTTACGGGGCATACTCGTCCCATTGTACTTTGGGGCTCTCTCTCTCTGTCGAGTCCGGCCAGCAGCCGCACAGTCGCTAGTATATTATAAGCAGAACGACGACCGACAAACACAAGGAGGACTGGAATGGCCATTTCTGGCGTGTCAGCCGTCATCAGCCAGCTATACCCAACCCCGCGTGTTTTAATCTCTGTTCCTCCGCCTATAATACTAGCTGTTTTGTGGCTGCTGGCGGGGCTTGAGAGAGAGAGAGCCCCAAATCACAATGGGAGGAGTTAGTCCCGTAATGTGATCGGTGAGCGCCCCACAATCACCAATGATGTGTTTGTAGTTATTCATCAAATTCAGTAATGTCATGGAGGTTCTCGTGCCTTTGCCTATCTAGCTTCATGTGCCAAATCGCCTTTGTGTGCCGTGTACTGCTTGGCACTGTGTGCGTCCGCTTTTACCCACGCCGCTGCCTAACCTTTGTGTTCTTTAGGCCTCCCCAGTTTCCCCTGTGAGATGTGCGGACGCGTCTGCTTGACTGACAACGGTCTACGGCGACATATGCGAATCGTACACCTTGGTAGGTATGCCATTGCTCCCCTCCCTCTGGCGCGCCGTTTTTGTTTTTTTACTCACATTTGATAATTTCTTGTTTTATTCCTCACACTCTCCCTTCCTTGGCTGTGATAGAACATCTCCCCTATGACTGTCGAATCTGTCATGTGAGTTTTGAAAATAGTAAAGATCTGAAAAGCCACCTCACCGACGTCCATGATGGTAAGTTGTCTTTTTTTATATTTTACCTGTCGGAACCCCGAATATTTTGTTTCACCAAGTAGTAAGCATAGCGGGGGCATAGATGTAGGCCCCACAAAACTCGGCTGGTCCAACTACCTCGTGGTCTAGATTTTCAGGTTATGGAGCCTTTTGCAATTTCATTCTAGTTTTGCGGAAATGCGCCTTTAGCAACTTTGGACACGGCCGTTTGAAGGACTCGCCTATCAGTTTCCTGTTTTAACACCGCGTTTATTTTTCATTTACAATATTAACATCATCTCGTATTTTTCCGCTCTCGGTGGTTGTTTGTCAATTTAGAGTTACGTTTAGGCCCCACCACTACCGTGAATAAGAGTAGGCAGTCGTAGTAGACTGACCCTATCAGCAAGTGTTTGCTTTCTGTTAGGCCTATGAGTTTACGATAGTTTTCGGCAAAGCGGACGCCAAGGGCATCTGAAGAAGGCCTTTGTGTCTTTTCTCGTTCTATCATTTTATTTCACAGGATTTACTTCTTTTCAGATCTACGCCCCTTTGAATGCGAAATCTGCGGAATCCGATTTAAGGAACGAGGGCATCTCAATAAGCACATTGTCCGCGTTCACAGAGGTGTGTTTTTATCCTGCTGACCTGCCAAACAATTTGCCAGTCGTGAGATACCTGATGTGGGTGTGTATGCGTTCGAGTATTTGGTAGTCGTCGGAATGAACTCCTATAGGCTACCTTAAGCTGGTATCCCGCGAATGCGGTAACCTCCAATGCCATTGCTGCATGCTGTTCGTAATACACGTGAGAATAGTGCCAGCAGAATCAACCTCCACTTCCTATTAATGCTCCTATTTATATATTAGGCCATCACCTTGCAACTATACGTCACTATGCTTAAACAGAGTGCCGTATAGACAGAAGTAAATCTCCATCAGGTAACTGCATAAGGGTACCACATCCGCGTCTTCTGCAACTTCATGAGATACTCCGCCACCAAACTAATACATTGAGCAAACTTCTGAATGTGTCGTTTTCGGAATAGATAACCAAACGTCGACCGAACCCTTATAATCCAATGAAATGCATATGGCGTACAAGATGTTAAGCATATCAGTTCCGAGTTAGATTCATCTGCCCCGACCCCGCCTCCGGTCTTCTTGACTCTGTCTTGACACCGGGTTCAGGGGGGGGGGGACAGATAGTGAGGTAAATACAGCGCAAGTCACCGTCCCTGCACCATCCTGTTGTGGAGCATACGGTGGATATCGTCGGATTACGACGGTCAAACTGATGTATAGATGCGCATCCCCAATAACGCTTGACCTGTCCTGCTCTGGCCCCGTGTTTGTCCGGGCCATCTACTGCATGTAAGTCACTGTCGCTGCGCTCATCAAGCTGTGGATCACCGTCTGCAGGTATTTTCATCTTGTTTCATTACTGTGTCACTATTTTGCATGTTTTTACTCCCGAACCGGCATGTAAATCACAGATAACTCCTTGTTGATGTGCTAACATACTGTCCATCCAGTTTTCACTTAGTAGGAAGCGTTTACTTAATGTAGGTAGTGTATCCCTGGGGGTTTTATGGGCTTAATATGACGCTCTCTGCTCCTGCTATATTTACGAACCGGACGATTGGCTTTATTGTTGCTGTTTATGCTGGTACTTCTATTGAAGCTAGGGTTCTGCATTGCTACCATAAATTACTCAGGAAAAAAACCAGTCTTCAGATACTCGTCTTGAAGACCTTTATATGGCCTGTTCGAACTTCCGAGTTCTGTATATTAGCCGGTTTTCGTTTATATTGATCTTATCTGGCAGTTTCACAGTTAGGGTTCCAAAAATAATCAAACCGCTTTTCGAAATTTGCTACCTCACATCAGTTTTGCTCCCCTCCCCGCCCTTCAATCCTGTGGAACGCGATGCTCTGTTGGGTTCATAAAAACTATCTCCTCTTGACTCCTTTGCAGCAGCACACTTTCATGCATGCTACCCATCGGGTTCTCGCAGCGGATTTTCACTTTTTATTTCTTCTTTTTTTGCGTCCAACTCTAACCGACGGCGTATTCGCCGGTTGGAGTTGCCGGTTCCTCCTACAAAGCCGCCTTAGCAACATGAATGGAAATCGGGGATTTTACTGGGGTTATTGTGGGTGTTTTCGTGTGTAGCACACGTCGATGGGCTGTTTTACTCCGTCAATCACCGCGCCTAATCTCAGGACCAGTTGGCCGAGGGGCTCGGACTGTCCGGCAACGCACAGTCCGTCTAAGAATGCCCAAGTAAAGGAGCCATCCCGTCCTGACTCTTAGAACATCAGCCCAATTATTTAGGTACCAATTGGCTGCCGAGAGAATGTGAGGGTGTATGCACAGCTTCGAAATTGGACTGCCCTGCAGATGCGCTGACCCGCCACCGGGGTTCAGACTGGCTCGCTGCACGATTTTCTAAAGCAGAGCAGAGTTAGCATGTGCCCAAATAACTACTGTCGCGTGTGGCGCGCTGTATATGTTGGCCGCATCAACTTCTGCGCTCAATCCCATCACCAGCTGTTTGAAAGACTCAAGCACTTGGCTGGTGCACGAGAGAGGGAGGGAGTGGGGTCGCCACTAGGGAATCTATGGTAAACCAGCGCATGCCCTACTAAAATAATGACACTAAACACCAAGAGTCCTGTGCCTATGAAGGTTGCCAGCTGACCTCGCTGTGTGTGTGGGGAGTGGTTGATTCAGGCTGCAATGGCTCCTCAACTGCCTCTAAGGCATTCTCACCTATGTGCGTTCCGAGCCGTCCTGTCAGTAGAGTGGTACCTGCAACTTTCAGCTGATCGGTTTGGTTAGTGGCTGGGGCCTGGGGATGATAATAAAGATTGTGGTGCACGTACCAGTGCATTCTTCTCACTATAAACAATCTGATGCGCTTGAAGGTATCACGATGCGCTTTGAAGATTACTAACTGAGGGGATAAATGGAATCTCATAGTCAGCTCAGTGGGTGTTTGTGTGGAGTGGCTGCCTGGTGGACTGAGAATCAGGCTACAATGGCTCCCTCTTAATGTGGTCTCTATGGAACTCATAATCCATGGCGTCCGAACCAGCTGTGGCGCCACACCTAGGGGCGGCTCCGTCGGCGGCAGCCACCTGCCTCCGGTCTTCTTGACTTGGTGATGACATCGGGCGCAGGTGGACGGAATGAAACGGTGTGTTACCTGCAGCACAAGTCACCGTCTCTGGTTCACCACGCTGTGGAGCACACGGTAGACCTCGTCGGATACGACCCTCAAACTGTCATCTACATCTTGGACTCGGTCGTTTGTGTCGCGTTTAGTCGGATTTTTGTCAACCGCTGCACCCGCGCCCACGTCCAATCCTCTTGACTCTGTCTTGTTATGGGTGTGATATGGGTGAGGGGAAAGAGTGCAACAAACGCTGTGCAAGTCTGCCGGTCAGCGGCGTTGCGCCCACTCCGCGGGGCATGCAGCGGACATCTTCGCTTGAGACGACTCAATTATCATCATTATTGAAGGGCCCTTAAACCTGATTGCTCCCGCATCGTCCAATTTTCCGTTGAACCAGACACATTTTGCTGTAGCAGGAATTGTCGTCTGAAATCAGACTCGTGTGACATGCTTGTGACGGAGGCAGCATACCAGATAGACAACTAGGACTACAATCTTTTCCAGCCAGTCATAACCAGCCCTATTATTGGTTCATTGCCTGTGATGTAAGATAATGAGTCTGTATCAAATCTGGCTCGTAGTTGCCCCTTGTGGCGGGCAACCCGTTGAACCCGGGGTGAAGATCTTGGTCACAGGCCCTTATTCAGGCCTCATCGATATGGGTGGAACTTTTTATTACCGAATATTTGGTTATTGAGGACCATTTGCCTAAAAATTGAGTTTCTGTACGTCTAAATTGTGCGTGTCATCTCACGCCGAGCATGATTTAACTCGTCATCTTATGCTCCATATCCGTTCTCTCTCTCTCTCTCCTTCATCGGTGTTTTCATCGTTTCACCTTTTTTTCCTTTTAGCTGACCACCCTCTCCGCTGTCCCCATTGTGCCGGCAGTTTCTTAATGGCATCGCATCTGGCTTATCATGTAAAGTTGTGCGCATTAGGTACGTTTTTCCTGCATATTCCCGTGCTCCATTTTTCCAGTTAATCAAACTACTATTGTCGTGAGTAGTATGACCTTTTATAGACTTCACTTGAATCACCGCCAATCATCACTCTTAGCTTTTGCATCACGCGTCCAAGTAGGAGCAAAAATGATTTACGATGTAATCAGTGCCCTATCTTGTGGAATTCCAACCAAAGTTCCGAATGGTGTTTTCATGTAGAAAGAATTTCTGCGGTGGGCTTGTAGGGCAGCATTTTCGTGCAACATAGTCTCTAACTACTTCCATCACGCCTTTACATACACGCACTAGCTGAAAATCGACTACTTCAGTAGTATTATTCGTCCGTAGGTTTTCTATAACTATAAATTCAAATATATTCTATTGACAACATGCACAATAACATCCTTTCTGCATACAAGTGCTGGCAAATCACCTCTTCTTCCAACTTCGGATGTATTAAAGTTTTTCAATTCCAGAATACTTTTGACCACGACCTGTCATTTCATTGTGGCCTTTATGGCACTCCCAATCAGTTGGGATCCAAGCCCCCCCTGTGTTGTTGTGTCGTTGTTGTCCCAATCTTCTGGACTCTGTTTTAACACCGAGCCCAGTTGGGGCAGTAGAACCAAGAGTGAGATAGATGCTTCGAAAATCTGCTCTCACTTTTATCCATCGCAAGTTACCGTCCCTGCACCACTACGGTATGGAGCACATGGTGGACATCGTCGAGCGGGACGGTCGAACTGTGTGTGTGTATACCTCATAAGGGACAGTACTAAACTATGCTATTTGAATGAATATTTCACGTTCTTTTAAATCTCAAAATCACAAACTCTGTACACAACTCATGATTCCATTCCCCATGTAATTCTAACGGTCTGATAAAGAAGTACAGAAAACATTTGTTTGCCAACTGACTTTTCAACTTTTTAAAGCCGAAAGATACCCCATGTTTTATTATGAAATTTGAAGAGTATTTGGTAGCAAATCAGCACAAGAAGGGATATACTTGAGCGCGTTTACCGTAAAATGTATTTGAATTTATAAGCACACTGAAAAACTATGAAAAAATGCCAAACTTCTTAAGCGTATGTTTTCTCATCGTGCTTTTTCTGCAATAGGCTGAAAAGGGGTCCATTCAAAAGCCCGCATCCATGATGATCGATAACAAAATTCCACTTAAGTACTCCTTCCTAATGAATAGCGCATTTCGGAATTTCATTTAATAGTGCATGGCAGTTGCTACTGACTATCTGTGCAGCAAGTGCTCAAACTCACGAAACTTGCCTTCAATGAAAGAGGGCGTCTCTGCGAATTGACAAGACTCGTGTGCCTTCGCGTTGCTTTGCACAGCGGAATGCCGACCTGTCGTTGAAAGTGACCTCTGCAGCACAGCCGGCCGTCAGCGTCAGTGAGATAACCACGCAGTATTTCGGATTGCTAAAGTGACGGTGGTTTAGATACAGCTCAGCAACTAACTTAAATTCCAGGCGCGCGTTTTTCGCAGCACTTCCTACTGTTGTCTAACCGAAGAGCCAGGCATTGGGTTCAGTGTTTGGGGTCGTCAAGCTTTCCCCACGAGTACTGCGCGGTCATTCCACTGAAACTGGAGTCAAGCACTCGTGCCAGTTTTCAGGCCAAACCCGGGAAATTGCTTGACTCGAGGACTTGACTGCAAGCTCTTCCGGCTGAGAGCAGCAGCCTAGCACTGGGAAATTGGGGTGACTGTGCCGTTAACCGCATGGAAAGTCCTGGAAAATACTGCGATTAACTGGACCCCCTGGCATTTTGCATCATGCGGACTGAGTACTTCGATAAAAGCATCTGTCCGGACTTTTTGCTAGCAAACAGGGCGGGGCACGGGGGAAAGAAGACTTTGATTGGCCTCTTGTTATGCGTTTCAAAAAGCTGGTCAGTCAGCGAACTTTAATATTAAGTTGTTTCGTGATTTCGGGCATTCGTATTTCCTCGACAAACGGTTGTAGGGAACTGTATTGTCTCGGTGATAATTTAGGATACTGAGCGGTACTCTCAGGTGCCTGTGACTTGTCAAGTCATCATTAAATAGCTTTGTTTCCTGGCCAAAGCTTAACAGATGGGCGAGGCAATTAATGTAGTCTGTGAGAGGCATTGCGAATACTCTCATTTCTAGAATAAGCTTGTTTTGGTACTCCAGTGAGGTACCGGAACAGACGTGCAATATGAAATATACAAATTATGGGTGCGTAAAGGGCGGAAAACAGGAGAGCCAAGGTTATTGATTTAAGGTTGGTTTGGGTAAAACGGTTTGTGGCAGGCAAACTCAACCCCATCACTAGCCCTATGTTAGCCTGTCCCTTGAGTTCAGCGAGAAACTTACCCCCAATATAAAATGCTTGCTTAAATCAAATAAGCAGGCATATTATGATAATAAAACGAATGACTGGCATATGTGATCTCGGCGATTAGTGCTACTATCTCTCCTGTTTCCTATTTCCAGTCGCCTAACCCCCTCCCTCCCCGGCAAATGTCATTCCATCTAAACACAGTGTGAACTGTTTCTGCGGCTGCTTCTTCCGAACCTCGCCACCCACTTTGCGCCCAATCCGGTGCTTGGTAGTCAATCTTATGGAGTAGCGGAATTGTTGAGGTGTGTGGGCATCCACTGAGCACGCCTGATACCACTGCTCCGAGCGGCTGATGGGGACCCACAAAATATCGAAAATTTCTGAGGACCGAGAAATTTGATGACGACTAGCACAGACAATGGAATCCGTAGCAAGCAAGATGACAGTCCTGCGTTCACCTTCCTATACTCCCTTTCTAGTGTGTTCGGAGGGAGTGCACATCGTCTTCCAGGGCGAGCCGCATGCTTCTCCAGGCTGCCAGTGCTTCCTCTAGAATTAGCGTTAGAGCTACTGCTTACAATGATCAATTTGCCGCACCCTCCCTGCCCATAACTCCTCTCCTACTGGACCATTTCACGATTTATACATTACATGCTGTTTATTTTAGGCAACTGTGGATCTGTCAGCCATAAAAATGATGATGCCTTTTGAGAGCAATCAACGACCCACAACAGCTGAATCCGTTTTGATACTGTCCTTTTTAAGCGTCTTTTTGTCACAATGTTTTGTAAAAATATACACTCTTTAACCAGAACATCTGTTTTCCGGGAGCCCAAAGCGTTCTGGCGTATTCTTCTTGCGTGTTGTGCATTGTACCAGTTTCCTGTTGGTTCTCCGCAGTGGCCATCTAAGATTTGTTACCTAATGGCGTAATTTATCAAGCCTACCGCAGAATGATAATTTCACCTGTTTTCAGCTAAAATTCTGACAATTTTAAGTAAATCGATTCCGCTTTTGCGAGAGAAAGAAAGTTCCGAGTTTTAGCACTGCAAGGGTTTTATCGCCAGATGATTTAAGGTTGACTACTAAGAATGGCTCAAAGATAGTCATCACACCAGAATTTCGTCACCTTTAATTGGTTGTCACCGCCGTCCATTTGGGTGAGTGGCACCGACAAGAGGAAGAGAGAAACACGCCTTATTTTGAAGGTATCATCCTGAAATATTCAGCAAAATTGCCTTTCATTGACTGCGGGTTTGTGGGGTGAGTTCAGCCAAGACTTAAGTGTGAATTTTGCGCTACATATACCTGACTTTTCTATCGTCCGACGCCTACAACATTTCGATGACAAGACGGTCGGAGTTGGTTTGCGCTCAGTGCAAGTGTGCCATGTCTGACCTACTCCCTTAATCGGCAGGCCTTGTTGGATTACGGCTGGAGGGCGGGTGGTCTTTGATAACCCATAATGGAAACCGTGCGACACCAGCTGACCGCTGCCCAGTCACCTATGCGACTTCGACCGCCCTTCATAATGGTGACAAGTAGGATCTGCTGCACGGTGTAAACATGGCAATGCAATGTTGAGAGTAGCATAAATAATACAGCCTTCGAACAGCGGGCACAGGATGGACGGAGGGAGGGGAGAGGGTTGGGGGTTACAGGATGCAGACAGGTCAGTATTAAAAAGCGGGCAAAGAGGCTGAAAAGCAAATGAGGATGTGGGTAAAAGAGACGGTGAGGACACAAAAGTGAGAGACTGGGTTGACTTAAATGCAGGTTCCAGCGGAAGGGGAGAGCCAAACGACACTGCTGCCTCGTTTGCGTGAGCGATACTTGTAGCCGGAAAACAGTTCCTCATCGGTGAAATGGATTTTCTCCGCTGGCCGGAAGAGGGTCTGCCATTTTACGGGTCCAGTGTAACAATGGGCAACCAGTTCAAACAGCTGTTTGCCGCCTGTTCACCAAGTGAAAAAAATCGTTCATCGACTACTGAATAAAGTTGATAAACAGTAAAGATAGGAAATAAAAACAAAAGTGGACTGCGATAGTTCTTCGCCCATCGGGTTATAAATCAGATAAGGTCACCCTATTTCGTGAAATGACTTCCGATTTTGAGTTTCCTATTCATATCCAAAAAAAAACAATAGCATCAATTTTTGCAACAGTGATTCTGGTCATCGGTATGTGTGCGTCAGTGTTACAGCCTTGACGTGATGTAGATTAACAGCAAATAAGTAACTGCTCCGCATTTAGTTATTTTATAAACGGCTGAAATCACCACCGCAACCGTCCGAGGCCCTTGCAGGCACCAACGACTCTCTGGGAGGAGGCGTGCCATAGGATGTCTGTAGTTTAAATGGAGAACTACGTAAACTGTCCGTCCCAGTCAATTCAAAGAAACCATCGAACCGCAGGCCATATGCTGGTCACGCTGGACCCTGGAGATTTGTATAAATAATCCTGCAAAAGAAGCGCTGATAAAGGACATTGGCGCGGCCGGCCAAAGGCAGAGCGAGGCGACGCTACTGTCGCCTTTGCCATCCAGAACGACATCGTGGGACGTCTGCCGCAGGGTATCAATAATCGCCTAATGAGCCTCCGCCTGCCTCTTCGGGGAGACAAGTTCTCCACCATCATCATTACCTACGCTCCCCCAATGATGAGCTCTGATGCGGCGAAGGAAGAATTCTACGAGGATCTACACTCCCTCTTGGCGACTGCGCCGAAGGCGGATAAGTTAATTGTCCTTGGTGACTTTAATGCCCGCGTCGGCACAGACCGTGCCTCGTGGAGAGGAGTGCTGGGTCCCCATGGTCTCGCTGGCTTCAATGACAAACGGTTTTCTTCTCCTACTAACCTGCGCTGAACACCGCCTTATTCTGACCAAAACCTTCTTTCGCCTCCCAAAGCGGCAAAAAGCGACCTGGGTACATCCTCGATCAAGACACTGGCATCTCTTGGACTATGTTCTCGTCCGGAGGCGAGATAAACAGGAAGTGTTGGTGACAAAGGCGATCCCCGATGCCGATAGATGGACGGATCCCCGCCTTGTCATCTCCAAGATGAGACTCCGTCTGCAAACTCGCAGGAGACCCCAAGGTAAGTGACCACAAGGAAAGTTCTTGACTCTGTCATGACACCGGGTTCAGGTGGGGGACGAGAAGAGAGTGCGGTAGCTGCAGCGCAAGGCTACTATCACTTAAAACTAATTCACGCGCAAGTCACCGTCCCTGCACCACCCTTCCGTGGAGCATACGGTGGACATCGTCGAAATCGACGGTCGAACTATCGTGCCCGGTTCGTGCCCCCTAAACGGGCCACGTGGTAGATGCGTTGGACCAACACGGGGGCCACATCAGGGCACGGCATGCGTTATTCGGGTTGCGCCCCACAACAAAATGCCGAACATGGAGGTGTGGTGGCACGCCTAGGGGCGGCTAGGACTTAGGGGACCCGGCCGCGCCAGCCACCTGCGTCCTCTCCCGCCTCCGATCTTCTTGACTCTGTCTTGTCACCGGGCTTACGTGGGGAGGAGGAGAGTGCGGTAGCTGCAGCGCAAGGCTAATATCACTTTAAACTTAGGCAAGCGCAAGTCACCGTCCCTGCTCCACTTATTCCATGGAGCATACGGTGGACATCTTCGGACTACGACGGTCGAACTGTCGTGCGTATGCCCCCTAAACGGGCCACGTGGTAGATGCGTTGGACCTACACGGGGGCCACATCAGGGCACGGCATGCGTTATTCGGGCTGCGCTCAGCTAACAAATGCCGAACATGGGAGGTGTGGTGGCACGCCTAGGGGCGGCTAGGACTTAGGGGACCCGGCCGCGCCAGCCACCTGCGTCCTCTCCCGCCTCCGATCTTCTTGACTCTGTCTTGACACCAGGCTTAGGTGGGGAGGAGAGAGGTGGTAGCTGCAGCGCAAGGCTACTATCACTTAAAACTAATTCACGCGCAAGTCACCGTCCCTGCTCCACCCTTCCATGGAGCAAACGGTGGACATCGTCGGACTACGACGGTCGAACTATCGTGTGTGTGTGTGAACGACTACAGTTCATGACTTGCACTACGTGGACGCCTGCGCCCTTAACTGGGATGGAGGAGGACATGCAAAGGAGCATGGACCTCTTCGCCACAGGTTGCCCCAGTTTTGTATTAACAATCAATAAAGCTAAAACGGTTGTCATGCACCAGCCACTACCCAGCGCGGAATACAATGCTTCCCGAATCAATGTCAACGGCGCTCAACTCAAAAATGTGGTAACCTTTGCTTGTCTAGGAAGCACGCTGTCACAAAACTGTCCACACTGCCCCCACGCACATTCACACACCGCATGGGTTTATTAGGTCGCATGCGTCACCATTAAAACCTCCGGTAGAACACCGCCGGCTATACCATAACACTACATCTCTCCTCATCAGCCTCTGCACCTCACATGATCACACGCAACAGCGCAAAAAACATGCTCTCAGTTTGCATAGCTAATTGAGAGGTAATTATGGTCCTCGGCTCCTTCTCCATGTGGCGTTTCTGTTGCATATGTGATCTGAGTTTGAGAAGATCACTGGGCGATAAGCGCCGTTGGTTGGAAAGTCGTCAACTGACAATTACACTCAGACCTCGCAGTCAGTCCAATTTGTTTTGTGTGAACTAGCTGACTGGTGGTCCGAGAGTTCGGCTGCGATGTCTCCTTCTTAACATGACCTCTGGCTATCTCACAAATGTGAGATGTGGGCCTTTCTACCCACTATTGTGTTAAATCCTGGTGCTTGTGTTTGAGGGGCCAGGTCGTGTACGTAGTACGCGTAGACGAGGACACAGCAGTTGCGCCCACTTCCGCATCAGAGAACTGACCGGCTCGGACGGTGGTCTGATCGTGAATGTGGGAGAGAGAGTGAGGTCGATGGCTCAGCGCATTTTCCTCACTATAAACAATCGGACGCGCTTGATACTATCACGATGCGCTAAAAGCCATGGCTTGGAAGGCTGCTAACTGACGGCATAACTCGGACCACTTGGTCAGCCCAGTGTGTGTTTGTGTGGAGTGGCTGACTGAGAGTCAGCATGCAATGGCTTCTTTTTAATTTAGCCTTTATGGCACTCCCACTTCATGGGATCCGAGCCAGGTGTGGTGGTACGCCCAGGGGCGGCTCCGGCCGCGCCAGCCACCTGCGCCCTCTCCCATCTCCGGTCTTCTTGACTCTGTCATGACACCGGGCTCAAGTTGGGGAGGAGGAGAGTGCGGTAGTTGCAGCGCAAGTCACAGTTCCTGCACCACCCTTATGTGCAGCATACGGTGGACAGTGTCGGATTACGATGGGTGTGTGTTATGCATGCTTGGATTTTAGATAGGGACAGCGCACGCGGGGAAGATGCTATCTAAGTTTGCCTCAACATAAACTAATTCGACCTCGTTGATGGGAATGGACGAACCTCTGTTCTAACCAGCAAAAAACATAAGATCAATGTACTAAACCTGCTCTTAGTTTTGGAACCGGAAATTAGAAGCAGGAAGAAGAGGTTAGTGAATCTGCTAGTTTTCATCTTGCACACACGGCAGACTGGCCGTGGTGTGTGAAATGAAAAACGGTAAAATGTGGAAAGACGGTTTGCGTGGAGGAGGAGGAGGAAGATGGTAAAGGCAACTTGCCTGCTCTTGCCCACGAGGGAATCGGCCTCTTCTTACGTCTAGCCTCGTTTTCAGAATCTGAGTCATACTCGGAGAGCAAGCCGGTCATGTCGTAGGAGAGGGGGGAACTATAAAAGCGACAAAATCAAAAGTAAACGTTACAGCCCGCCCTTGACTGTGTTCAGAGTAATCGAGACATGCAAACATATTACAGCCTGGCGGTGATGATGATGCTTTTTGGGAGGACGCGGAGGAGGAGGAGGAGGAGGACAGCAAACCACTGGAAGCTTATGAGCCGTTTCTCTCTCCGCACCTCCCCACTCACAGTTCCTCTTGATTTGATTGATGCACCGATGCAGGTCAAGGAAAACTGCACTACCGTTTTCCTACTAATCTAGTGAATGGGAAGCAGCTTACTCTCTGATGGACGGCGCTTTTGCAGACTGTCCTGGATGGGCCGCTTTCGCAGTGGTTGATGTGGCGGTGGCCGTGGGGACGACCGGCTTGGAAATCGTTGGCGGCCTAACGACACAGTCAAAGTTCTCAAAAACTGTGTTCAGCACGTTGGTGACACGTTGTGGTTGCGTTGAAGCCGATTGTTGCTGGTTTGTAAAGTTGGACTTGTTTGCAGGGTTCTGTGGCAACAGAGGAGGGCAGTTGGGCGCTTTCGCAGAGATCTGGACGGCAGGAGAAGAGACATTATGGGAATAACAATAATATCCGCGAAGCGCTCTGCCAACAAGGAACCATTTAAGTGTCCCGAATGCAGTTGGATGGGTGGCACAGGGAGTCGCCCTTGTTCGATAGCACAGTCCTGTTTTTCGCAACAGCAATCGAGGTACTAAGAGCATCCCTTTTGCTACTAATAAACTCACGTCGTACAACACCGGGTACTCAGAGAACACGATACCGCTACTTGGGAAATTCAAACACCCAAAACATGGCGATCTCGCCGACTTAGCGAGAGGGTTAACAACAAAAGACTTTGAGCTAAAGAGACAACTGCGAACTCCGAGACGAACGCCACGCAGCATAAGACAGAGTAAACCTGAGAAAGACAAACTTCCAAACGACAACAAGTGATGTTTTACCGAAAAGTCAGGCGTGCTTTCGATTACGCAGTACTTCGATGGGGCTGTAATATTGATTATCATGCAGCAAAATTCCAAGATATTCCACTGACGCCAGGTTGGCGACCTGCTAAAATCGCTCTCAGCAAAAAAAGTATTTGCTTATGTACTAATTCACCTCTTTTCCATGGATTCTCGGTGCGCCTATAAAGTTAAATGCTTAAAATTTTGTGCTCATTCGTTGGCAAATCTCGTTTCCTTCCAATTTAATAGTCAAAGAAAGGGCATCTTTTGGCATGGAAAACGTTCTTGACTTCGAGACCGTTAAATTTTCAGTCGGAATGCATCGTATCTGACCGTTTATTATTTTCCCTTATGCAGTATAAAAATAGTCTACATGAATCACAAACGTTTGATGAACTCTGTGTATGCCTCCTTAGCAGCATATAAGAATGTACGATTTTCCCTATATGGAAAGTATACGCAGTTTGGGGTCAAAAACATTCGGAAATTGAAAGACATTTTAAAAACCTAAATATACCCATTTTGCGCATAAAATTTGAAAAGGCACAGACTTCTACCGAATAAGTGCAAGAAAAGAACATTTTGATTATGCTTTCTATAAAGCATATTGGAATTTACAAGGGTATTGAATATCAAAAGACAAAATTCATACTACTTAAGTAACCATTTTACCGAGTGTTGTTATTGTAGGCGGTGGAAGAGGACGCATTCAAAAGCTGGCATCCCAGTGATTGAGATATCTTGGGACTATGCTGTAGGCACAACTCCCCTTTATTAATGCTTCCTAGTCGGAAAGGTAGTTCAGAATGTCGGTTAACAATTCATGCGATTAGCCACTGACTCTTCATGCAAGGCCTGCGGCCCAGCTACCGCCTACCTGTGGCAGGATCTCGAGCTTGGCCACCCTTGTGGCCTTGTCCATAGCAAGGCGACAGTGAGTAGCTGTGGAAAAGTCACAATAGGTATGTCCGATTAATAGTCACTGCCTCTGGCATACTATTTAGAAGCCACCCTATTGATTTGTACTGAGGTAAATTTCCCCAAGTCTTGAGGAATGCTGCCTAAGAGTTGTAGGAAAGCGTGTGAGAAAAGGCGGAGTCGTTAGACACTATACCAGCTAGGAATGCCTACTCGGAAGAGAACATACGGTGAATTTTGCAGTTGGCCGAGAAAATCAACAGAGATAACGCGGCCACACGCATACAAGGTGCTTCAGGGGTTGCACATGCACCTTCGCACGGCAAAAATGTTTAGTCGATAGGCCAGTGTCCACTGTCGACTAGACTGCTGAATTCCCGAAGAATCCTCTGATTAGACGTATTCGAACTCCAGAGGGCTTCCAACAAGCTAATCAGCACTTGTCAGATGCAGAATATAGGCGGCAGTTGGTTAGTTGGCTAGATAGTATTAACGTTCCATTTAAGGTCGGATTCTCGAGTTACCTGACGACTTCCTCAGGAGAAATTTTTCATGCCCTGTTTGATTATATTATCACCAGACATCTTAATTGCAAGGGCAACATGACGAAGGATAGCCTCTGCGGTTACAAGCTGTATGAGGTTATTACCCGTAAATTTGTGTCGAATCTCAGTAAACAATTACTGCATAGACGTTTATGCACAGTGGACTAAAGCTCCGCGGCCAGATGTCTATGATCATGAAGCCACCTTCACAAGAGGACTTAAGCGGGCATTGGATACGCTTTGAAAGCGGCGAACGGGAGAGGACCTTTTAATGCACTCCGATGGTAGATTCTATTTATGCCCTTCTAAAGTATTGCACCGCTTTAGACGAGGAACCTGGTCTATCCCGCCCTGTGAAGGTGACACATTGCACTAGTCCCGCCCTCAGTGCATAGACAGAGGAATGTATTAATTTGTACAATTATCTTTGTTTTTATAATAAATTACCTAAAAAATATTTTATGTGACATTGAAATCCACCTTCAAATACTGTTTCGGGAAACGATTTACGGAACGATGATGGGGGAAAGTAAAAGACGCATGGTAAGACGGGTTACCCGCTAGCCTAGCTGCTGATTACCTGATGCGTCCTATTCTGGCGGATAGGGTAACGGCCTTCAGTGAGGGTTAGCTGAGAAATAAGCAGACTCCCGGGTCTGACGAATAAGCAGTCGTGGACCAGCAGTGACAGTGCTAGAGGGCTGTGACAGCGCGGAGGGCTGACGTCTGGCACGCCGACTGCCTTAAAATATGCCGCAAATCCCTAAGACGGCACTGTGACATAACGACCGTGAACCACCATTAATTAAGTTCGCTTGCCTCCACTTATTTGTAGGTAGGCCCTTGAATCAAAGCGTTAGAGACAACCTCGAACAAACAATCTAAGTGGCTGTTGGGGACCCGCCCACACGCACAATTCCCAAGAAACCTTATGAAAGTATGTCAGATTGCAGTAATACGATCCATTCTACGACGTCAGCAGGAACTGACGCACTCCACAACTCTAGTCCCGTGGCGCGAGCGAACAGTATGCGTGCTGGAGTGCTCAATCGGGAACAAAACCTTGGTATTGGACGCTGGAATGTGCGAAATTTTCTGGGCTCAGGTACCCAAAGTCTGAGGGCACGCAGTCTTCATCAGTACAGGTGGATATCTGCTGCCTGGCTGAAGTCCGAATCCCCAACTCAGGTGCAAGAGAAATAAAGATCCTGGAAGTCGACCCCCACTTCACCCTATACCACAGCGGCGCACAGGACTCTTCTGGTAGACAGGGTGCGGCCGTTGTCCTCTCGGAATACGCAAACCGTGCACTACTTGCATGGAAACGAGTTAATGGCTTACGCGCGACAGAAGGGTTACTTTACCAACATCTCTGTTGTCTCCGTGTACGCACCAACATCAGCTATTGAACAGCGCGATAAAGAAGCCTTTCTACTTGCAGCTGTAGGAGTTAGTATAAAGACTCCCTCGCCGTGATCTGTTAATCGTTGGGGGGACTGAAATGGGAGACTGGACCCGTGACTCGTCAAACAGGCACCTTATAGGCCGGTTTGGGCTTGGCTTTCTATGCGATAATGGTAAGAGAATGCTGAATTTTGCTGATCAGAACCGACTGTTTGTCACGAATACGTGCTTCCAGCACCGCCACAGACATCTGCTGACTTGGTATTAAAACGACAGTCATTCTAGTTGGTTCAAGGTTCCGCAGCTGGGTTTAAGATAGCAGATCGATGCGTGTTGCCGTCTGACCATGTTCTCGTTCGCCCGCGCCTGAAAGTTCACCTCTCATCTGCACCCAAAATGCCACGGGCGATACGCCTCGATGTCACAAAAATCCGGCAACCCAGCACAGCCGAGGCCCTGAACATAGAAATCCGGTCTTGGTTTACTACCCGAGCAGACGGAGAAAGGAAGTGATCAATGGTCATCACTGAAGACATCCGCCTATGGAGCAGCTGAGAAAATTCTCTGATTCACCCACCGGCCCCGCAGTGACTGGATCAGTGGACGAACCCTGCAGTTATCTGCCCAGACGGTTCGAGCCAGGTCCCACAACGATACTTCCTGCCACCAACTCCCGAACATGAGTCAGTTAGGGGTGACCGGCAGAAATATTGGTCTGCAATAGCAACGTCCACTGAGCAGACCTCAGACGTTGGTAACACTCGCGAAATCTACCAAATTATCCACAAAAATAATGGTAAAACCTCGACACTTAGTGACTCTGTTAGCGATGTGAATGGTGGCTTTACTTCTGAAAACTCGGCCAAGGTTGATCGCTGGCATGGGCACTTCAAGCACCTCCTCCACTTTGATGAGCAACTAAACACACCCTCGCTATCCTCCGCACCCGAATTCAATGTCTCCCCAGCCTATGCAGTGTCGAGGGAGAAGTTTTCGATGTAATACAGAGGCTGTACGACAACAAGGCACCCGGAGAGATCGGTATTCCCACAGAAATCTACAAGGCTTGTGTCGACACTTTGGTGCCCTGGCTTCATGAGTTGGTTGGGTAAGTTTCGAAAGATGAAGTAGTTCCTAATGACTGGGGTTCGGGCATCCTTTTGCCTGTCTTCAAGAAGGGAGATAAGAAAAAGTTGAGAAAAACTGTGGCATAAGCCCCATCAACGTTGCTGCGAAGGTCTTCACTGTTGTCCTTCTTAGACGATTTCAGTCTGTAAGTGATTCTAGGACGAGGCCCAACCAAGCCGGATTCCGATCTGGGCATGGATGCGTGGACCAGATATTCATTCTGAGGCGGATTATGGAACTCCACCATTGATACCAGCAGCTGACGGCAGTCTGCTTTATTGACTTCACCGCTGCGTTCGATTCCGTCCACCATGAGTCCCTGTGGCGTATAATGGAACTCGATGGTGTCCCGGCCTTGATCAAAGGCCTACTACCGTGCCACCACTACGCAAGTCCTCGTCCATAACAATCTCTCCCAACCCTTCGATATCCGATCTGAAATTCGAAAAGGATGCATCCTCTCGTCCATTTTGTTCAACAACGCCATTGACAAGATTCTCGGAAGGCCATACACGGTTTTGACGGTTTTACATTTTCACTCAGACGCCGCCTGGCTGACCTAGACTACGCTGACGATATCGCCTTGCTAGCCTCAAGCTTTGGTGATCTACAGTCTGTGGTGTCGCGGGTGAATGAGATCGCTACTTCGGTCGGCCTATCCATAAACACTAGGAAGACCGAATTGTTTTCAAGCTGCATCCTCAACCATGAGAAGACACCCCTTTGGGATAAATGGCTGTTAATTTGAAGTAGGCAGTTTCAAATACCTCAGGGCGAGGACGCTGCCGAATGGACCGAGTAAGGACGATATTATCTCCCGAATCGACGCTGCTCGTCCAGTTTTCTTGATCCTTCGAAAGGGCCTATGGGTCCGACGCGATTTCTGCGTCACAACGAAGATCCACATGTACCATGCATCCGTCTGGTCGGTCCTCTACGGTTGTGAAAGCTGGGCTGTGCGTGAAAGATGAGCGAAGACATGAGGTATTTGACCATCGTTGCCTGAGGACTGTCCTTTGAGTGAAGTACACAGACTACGTCTCAGAGGAGACAGTCCGCACTCGCTGCGACAATATCTCGAGGATATCTCATGCCATCCAAAAAAGACGACTGAGGCATGTCCTCCGTCGCCCGCCTCATGAGCTGAGTTCCACTGCTCTCGATCTGGCACCGTTGCCCACTTGGAGGTGCCGAAGAGGAGGTCAAGTAAAAATCTGGCTCGAAACGGTTCGGCAAGACATGGAGGCGATGCTTGGACCTTCGGTATTCGGCATCCGTCACTGGAGAAAAGAACGGGTAGAGCTATCCAGGTCTGCTGCCGCGAATCGTCACGCATGTAGAGGTAAAATACGGACATCATCAGAGCAGATCAGACATGATCGCAGCCGTAACGAGTACAAGTATATGAAGAGCGCTACGAAGTGCAATAAGTACGGCCTGTCCTAGAGCTGTCGCGGTATGGCACTCTATCGCGGCTTTTCGACATGGCGGTCATGGCAACATTTCGGATAAAATCCGCTATTGATCGGACATGCATCCACAGCGACTCGCTGTCATCTCACTAGACTTGCTAAGATGAAATAAGCCATTGCAGAGAACCAGTAGCAGTGCGATTAGGATACACGAATGATTGAGGTCTGGCAAACCGAAAATCCCATCAAGTGCCACTCAATGACGGTATTGTGAAACGGTGAGATTTAACCACCAAGTCTGGTCGCTGCTCTCCGGGCTAGATCAGTATCCAAAAGACAAGTTGAGGACTGGTGAAGCCGACGCAGACAGCAGCCATGAATTTCAACCTAGCGCGAGGTCCTTTATCGGGAATCGCAGCTGCTGGTAGGGGTACCAGTGAGAAACGAGGAGACCGAACGTCTACCTGTGGGTTGCATAACAAGTGTGCCCTTCAAAGGGTAAGGAAAGTGGGCTACGAATCGCGAGGCGGAGCGTCAGAACTCTTCTAGCACCGACAACGAAGAGCAACACCATGAGAGTACTGGGGGCAGTACTTTGGTTGCGCGGCTAATCTGGAATTGCTAGATCATAGCGTGCACAGAATTGTAGAGCAGAGAAGTGGCCCACCGCCACCACTATGGTGCTGTTGAAATATTTGGTTGACATTATTTTGTGATGTAACATGTTATTGTGACGGAATAGTCTTCCATCTCAAAGGAACTCAGGTTTATGTTTCACTAGCGAGGGACAGTGAAATACCTGCAAAAATTCTAAAAGAGGAACTCACGTTTTGCTTGAAGCTTGCACTTGTTTTCTAAAAAAAAGAGAGGACAAAAGGAAACTGATAGGTCCCTCGAGCCACATTAGTAGAGGCGTTCTTTCAGGAAAACCGAATTAGGGACATGCAATAGTGCAGAAAGAAAACAGTCATTTTGCAAGCTGTGACTCCCAAGATATGAAAATTAGGCAGGCCTTTCTAAGCAAATGACCTGGGTTGTTAGCTAGAACGTCTGCTGTCAAAGGAATCGTTAAGTTGAGGTAACTCTTGCACCTACATCAATTTTGTAAATCTAAGACGAAGGACCTTGCGCATGCATTACAGGTAAGCTATTTCCTTTACGTGCATGCCCATAAAGTTATAACTGACTACATCACGTATAAAAGAGTTGCATACTTTAAGCATTTTTCAATTCACTTAAAAGGCGGTGGATAAAGATGTGCGTTAGGAATAACTACCAACAGGGGGAACTTACATTTTGTCTGAAACTCGAATTTTGCGGCTGAGGGAAAGGAAAAAAGATATAGCCTCTTGTTATGCACCGTATCGGGTACAATTAGCAGATAAAACAGATGTGAAATTCCATCAAGACTGAAATACAGAAGTCAGTGGATAATTCAAACAAAATACCTGAGGTTAAAAACAGTCCTCTCAAGGAACAGTGTGAGCAGCCATGTAGTTCTTAAAGTGGCGTTTGCAGCTGACGAAAGGTTTTTCACTATTTATTTACAATAATCGTAATCATGTCTACTCAAACCGTTTCAGTAAGCAGAATACCTAACCACAAAATGGGGATGAAGAACCATTCATTACCCAAGTCAACGCAAGTGCAACTGCGATGGAGCGGCCACCTGGTAAGAATGGACGACGAGCGACTACCCAAACGACTTTCTACGGAGATGTCGCTACGGGTTCTCGCCGGCAGGGAGGTCAAAAACGACGCTACAAGGACACTTTGAACAAATCGCTGAAGCAACTGCAAATCAACTCGGCGACCTGGGAGGACCTCGCCCAGGATAGACCGGCATGGAGAAGATCAGTAAAGACTGGTTCAGCAATCTACGAGGCCAACCGGATCGCCGCCGCCAAGGCCAAAAGAGCGGCACGAAAGTCACCAGCGCCCCGGACCAGCACCGCCAATGCCCAGGCCCTGCCAACATGCCCGCGCTGTCAACGCATCTTCCGCGCGCGAATCGGCCTGGTCGGACATCTTCGGACGCAATGCACCAACAATCCGACAATTCCAATTTCTATGTCAAATTCGGCCAACCCTCCTTCTGACTCTCCCACCCTCACTCCTGGAATCAATTCCATTACTCCCACCATCATAGAGACCACATCCATCTACTCATCGCCTGCTACCCCGACCACCGCAACCACCACCGCCTTCGCCTTCACTACCTCCACCACCACCACCACCATCAGCGATGGGGAATCTCTCCTAAGCTGTACTCAATGCGACCGCACATTCACCTCACGCATCGGCCTGGTCGGTCACTTGCGAATACATCGTACAGAGACCGGTGAGCCAGTGCCTGGAACACCATCACACAGCAGAGATCGTCGCCTCCACTGCCCTCACTGTCCTCGCGCATTCACTCATCGCATGGGCCTATTCGGCCACATGCGCATCCATGACAGCGGAATACACCACAATGCCGACAACACCGATACGCCATGCGCACCCTCCGCTCCTGCCATTCTTAGCGCGCCTGACACCCCCACTACCATGAATGACATCGCCCCAGCCTCCACCGATTTCTCCTGCCCACACTGCGCCCGCAACTTCAACTCACGCATCGGCCTGGTCGGTCACCTGCGAATCCATCGCACGGAGGCTGGTGAAACAGTGCCTGGGGCTCCGACATACAGTCGACGCGCCCGCCTTCACTGCCCTCACTGCTCCCGCACATTTACACACCGCATGGGCCTATTAGGACACATGCGCCTCCACGACAACCTCCGGTAAACCACCGGAGGCTAAGCTACATCAGCGCACACTACCTACACCAATACATCGACAACACCCTCACAATCACCATTTACCAGAGTATATCACGGTTTCCTAGAAACCGTGGCTGGGAAGTCTGCCAATCTAACGCTTCCACCAGACCACGCCGTCGGCTCAGTGTATGTGCTGTGTGTGTCGAGTGGCTGACCAGTGGACTGGGATTCAGACGGCGATGGCTGCTCCATATCCCCTGAGTTTGTGAATCCTGGTGTGTGCGTTATGGGGGCCAGGTCGTGCTGTGGCGCGCGAAGACGGGTACGCCGATCCGTCAAGCCATCGCGCCCACTCCCACATCAGGCAACTGACCGGCTCGGACAGTAGTCTGACTTTGGGGGTGGGGGAGAGAGTGAGGTCGACAGCTCAGCGCATATTCCTCACTATAAAACAATCTGACGCGCTTGAAACTATCACGGTGCGCTAAAAGCCGTGGCTTGGAAGGTTGCCAACTGACGGGATAACTCGGACCGCGTGGTCAGCCCAATGTGTGTTTTGTGTGGAGTGGCTGACTGGCAGACTGAGAGTCAGGCTGCAATGGCTCCTTCTTAATGTGGTCTTTATGGCACCCCCACTCTGTGGGATCCGAGCCAGGTGTGGTGGCACGCCCAGGGGCGGCTCCGGCCGCGCCAGCCACCTGTGCCCTCTCCCATCTCCGGTCTTCTTGATTGTGTCATGAGACCGGGCTCAGGTGGGGGAGGAGAAGAGAGTGCGGTAACGTTGAGTGCCGCGGTTGGAAGGTTGCCAACTGACAATTACACTCAGACCTCGCAGTTAGTCCAATGTGTGTTGTGATGAGTGGCTGACTGGTGGTCTGAGAGTCAGGCTGCGATGGCTCCTTCTTAACGTGACCTCTGGCTATCTCACACATGTGAGATGTAAGCCGTTCAACCCCCTGTTGTGTGAAATCCTGGTGCTTGTGTTTGGGGGGCCAGGTCGTGTACGTAGTACACGTAGACGAGGTCACCAGCAGCTGCGCTGAAGCTTCCGCATCAGACAACTGACCGGCTCGGACAGTGGTCTGATTGTGGGGTGGGGGAGAGAGTGAGGTCGAGAGCTCAGCGTATTTTTCCTCACTATAAACAATCTGACGCGCTTGAAACTATCACGGTGCGCTAAAAGCCGTGGCTTGGAAGGTTGCCAACTGACGGGATAACTCGGACCGCGTGGTCAGCCCAATGTGTTTTTGTGTGGAGTGGCTGACTGGCGGACTGAGAGTCAGGTTGCAATGGCTCCTTCTTAATGTGGCCTTTATGGCACTCCCACTCCGTGGGATCCGAGCCAGGTGTGGTGGCACGCCCAGGGGCGGCTCCGGCCGCGCCAGCCACCTGCGCCCTTTCCCATCTCTGGTCTTCTTGACTCTGTCTTGACACCGGGCTCAGGTGGGGGAGGAGGAGAGAGTGCGGTAGCTGCAGCGCAAGGCTACTATCACTTAAAACTAATTCACGCGCAAGTCACCGTCCCTGCACCACCTGGTGTGGAGCATACGGTGGACCTCGTCGAAATCGACGGTCGAACTGTCGTCGTCGTCGTAAGTCCGCCGCTGAGTGCATAATTCGGATAAAATCTAATACTGACTTTAAAAAAGTCGATACTTCAGGCACTGTTTGACTTTGCAATATCTAATATCAGCGATGATACCCATGTAAGCATTCAAGAAGTCAAGTTTGGCGAACGTACGCTTTGAACTAGACTATAACGCATGAGCTTTGAACATCCTCAACCGCCTTCCCTATACTTGCTGTATATTAAATGTTTAAAATTTTGTCACTATCCTCCCATATATTAATATAAAGGCCTGATGATTAATAATTGGAAGCGTACGTTCGCCAAACATTGCAATATTTATTCGATGCTTCCTTTCTTACGGAAGTCTAGGGCGATCTAACTACAAGCTAACTTTTTTTGAAAAATGACAAGCTAGAAGTGCAGTTCTTTCCAATTGTCCTTCAGAACTTGTAATGTAGCTGCGGTCACTAAATTTTGAGTATCCTAACCCAACACCCTAGACAAAACAGTGGTTCATAAGCTCAGAGTCCTTGGAACACGCAATTTATGGTAGCCCACATTATTAAAAAACGTACACACGTCCACACTGAAGAAGGATTTCCTACAAATGTAAAGCTTGTATCGCTGAACGGTAATAGCATTCAGGGAAAGTTGTGTGAAGATTGTCATTGCCTGTTGGGAAGGTCCACATTCCCAGGAAGTCAATCTCACAGAAAATGAAGTGCACGTGACCCCCACGCTATATGCAATTAACGTACGCTCGACAGAGTCCCGCCTTGGCTCTGGTCACAATGCTTTCGCAGGATCTGATTGGTTCGTGTCTGAGAGAACATCCTCGGCTCTTCTAGAACTTTCTCGCGAAGTGGATTGGACAGACCTAACCAACCCAAACGGGATGATATAAATACACGCAGCTTTTCAGTAAGAATGACTTGCAGGTTTTAATATATTTTCTCGCGGCCGATCGTGACCTCTTTCTCTGTCGTGTTGGCCAGTGGGACAATAGTCGAGCAACATACGCTGTGTGATTTCTGAGTACTAAGCCCGATCATTACATTGCTATAAGAGACAAGGTAAATGAAAGGAATCCGTGGAATTTTAATGAACAAATCTTGGTAAGGATTACTTTTATCACCCCCTAAACAGGATACGCGAATGGGAACACCCCTAAATAATAAAAGTGCCTTGCGCAAGGGTGAATCTTTCGATGTCCTTATCCCAACAGGAGCCCTAATATAAAGCCGCACCATAGTTCTAATGCCAACCCTGACCGTAAGATTAACATTGACCCTAACCCTAACCCGAAACTGGCCCCTAACTTACCTTAACACTAACCCTAACTTATCCAGTCAGTCAAAATTGACGGACAAAATATGAATAATTTAAGCAGTAATTTCTCGCAGTGTACGACTCATGCGGCTGTTTTAAGGGATACTCAACTAGAAGCTAATAGAAATAAACTTTTGCTTACTTGCTATACTAATCGGTACCACAAATTAACCCCAGAATAATTTCGCAGTTGAATGCAGCTGTTAATATCTACGCAGTTCGAGATGACCGATGACTGTGATGACCGAAAACCAGATGGTCAGTTCCGAGTAGCCAGGACGTCAAGCGTTTTAAGCATTAACTAAGCGTGTTTCCCAAGAGGCCTTTTGCTCGTGCCGAATCTCATCGCTATTTTGTCAACGAAAAAATTGTACTGTGGAACGTAATTCAACCATTTTTATCTCTAAGATATTCCCTATGCTAACAACTTCCATAGACTACTCTTGCGCGTTCATACGTATTCCCCTATTATGTGACATCTACCTCCATAGGAAATGTTTGTCAAAAAGTTGATGTTACAGGTTGTCCGAATCAGGCGAGGCAAGGCGTGTATAAACACGTCATTTCCACAGGAACGAAGACCTACCGTCGAATGCCTGTTGACGTGCATAGACCCATCCACCGACATATGTACAGCAAGCGTACTTCAGCGGACAGGCACAAAATGTACTGCCGACCACTTCGACACACAGTAGATTTGCAATCTCATTAAATTTCTACCGAAATTATAATACGTGTTCTCGATTAGAAAGGATTTTTTAGGTTTAGTTGTAATAGTAATTAGTGTTTAGCCCAATCTCTAGCGATTTTAGTCATGGCTGGGTGCTGGCTTTTGAACGAAGTTCTTTCCAAACGCTAGCCAAAACTGCACTTTGTAAAAAAATAAATACTTGAGTAGTATTCACTTTTAGCATTGATTTTCTAGGCCATTTAAGTTGGAATATACTTGACAGAAAACATGCAAAAAATATTATTCCTTGCAATCAGTTCGTAAAAAAATTCGTTTTCTTCAAATTTTACATTAAAAAAAGATAATATATTCAGTTTTGAAAAGCGTTTTGAATTATGATATTTGTTAAGACCTAAAATTTCCATTCATAAGGCATCATATATGTGCATTTAGTAGTGCTGCTTGTACAGAAAACGTCATGATCCATATCCATTGTGAAATGTAATGAGTGCTATGTGACGTGTTCTTAGTAACGCACAAAACTGTGATTTTTATTACATGGAACGTATCCATGTAGGTTTGAAACCCTGACTGTAAGTGTTACGGCAGGTGTGGTTTATAAATATTCGGGAACTAAAGTTTTTTTAAAACCAAAGCATTTCGTTTCTTCAAGTTTAAAATTTGAAGATTTAATTCGCTATGAAATGAGCACCAGAAAGAATAGATCCGTGTATTTTTTCCGTAAAATATATTTATAATGGTATCGAGAAAACAAAAGAAACAAAATCATATCAATTTTTTAAAAACCATTTTTACAGAGGGTACTTGTGCAGGTTGTAGGAAAGAAGGACGGTTAAGATCCTGCATCCGGTTGTGATAGAAATAGCTTGGTATTGTGCTGCATTTTAATTAATTAAATATTACAATCCTACCCTAATTAAAAATGCTGACAAAGACACGGGAGACCGGAATGGCCATTTCTGGCTCATTAGTCGTAATCAGCCCAGCATACCCAACTCTAGTTGGTGCTCAACCCAAGACTCAAACCCGCGACCTGTTGATTATAAGTCCAACGCTCTAACTATTGAGCCATGGACTCGTTGTCTTGCCGGTTTATATCGGGAATACTAACATTCTTTGAACGCTCACCGATCGCTGACGGAACTCACTCGTCCCGTTCTGCCTTGGGCTCATTCTCGAGTACCGCCAACAGCCATATAGGGTTAATAGTAGTCGGGGCAGATTAACAATGCCAACAAAAACAAGGGAGAACAGAATGGCAATTTCTGGCTCATAAGCTATCATCAGCCAGTCATACCGGCAAGACGAGCCCGTGGCTCAATGGTTAGAGCGTTGGACTTCTGATCAACAGGTCATGGGTTCGAGCCTCGGGTAGAGCACCACGTGGAGATGGCTATGACTGGCTGATGACGGCTAATAAGCCAGAAAAGATCATTCCAGTCTCTCTTGTCGTTGTCGGCATTGTTAATCTGCCTCTCCTACTACTAATACTAGCCGCTATACAGCTACTGGTGGGACTCGAGAATGAGCCCCAAGACAGAACAGAACGATTGAGTTCCGTAACGATCAGTGCGCGTTCATCAACGAAAATCCTACTTAAGAAAGCTTGTTGAATCGAAAACACATTTTAGAAGTTGGGCAGACATTTCAGTAGATCGCAAATCTACTGCATATTACTAAGGTCATCAAAGACGATGCCTTTTACCCTTAAATATACTGAACTAGCAGCGGCATTCAAAGTTGGCAAAACTGACTACCTGGGTTTGGCGCTGCACACGCTGTTCGGCAGCAAGTTTGATAGCAGCCAACTGTTGCCGTTCCTTGGCCAGACGTAGAGCATTTGCTCGCACAGCCTCTAGGTGCTCTCTCTGGGCCTTGACGCGCGCCAGGCGTTCACGTTCACGCTCCTCCGCCAGGTGACGACGGCGCTCCTCCTTGGCCGCCATTCGCTGGATGAAGTCATTGACGCGAGCCTGTTCGCTGAGCTGCTTTTCGGCAACTGCAGACTTCAGGTGCTGATTGATTCCCCTGAGCTTCAGGGCGCCAGTAGAATCAGAGGCAGACGGCAAGGAAGCCTCGCGAATGGCTGGCAGAAATGCGAAAATTTACTTTTGATGCTTTTTCTGTCTAGTATTTTTTTATAAAGAATCCGTATTTATGAAGGGGGAGAGTAGATGAGTGTAGCACGGTTTGTGCTACTGTCTGCCAGGCTGGTTATGGGCGTAGGACAGGCGACGCGGCAAATGGTGTATAGTTGCCACTCTCCCCAACCTCGCAACTGTAAGCCACAGTTCACAGGCATGTCAGCGATTATGTAACTTTTTAATTACCATAAAATGCCTCATATGATTTACGAAGGCATGTTATATGTGGGTTACGTTTCTTGTTGAGTTTAATAAACAAAAACAAGGCATAGGTTATGGTGAAGGTTAGGGTTGTGTTAAAGATTGGGGTCACGGTTAGAGTTAACTTCGTCTGTCGTAGATCATGGTCCCAAATCCAACCTTCTTTAATCAATGACCTTGGATCTCCCGTTTTTCGCCCGTTTATACGCCCCCTAGTTGGCATATTCCGTTACTGCGCATTTGTTCGAGCACCTAATTGGAGTAATAAAACTAAATTATGCTAGACAGCGGGACAGATTTGAAATGTGAGCATTCCAAATACCTTCCGCAGACTCGGTTAAATGCCTCGCTCATCGGTCTTACTGATAAAAAAGATATTATCCCCCTTGGCGTTTTAGTGGAGTCCCTGAGTTCTATTTTTTCAGTTGACATATATATTAAATCCTTGCCTAAAAGTCCTATGGATGGCCGATGGTAGACTTCTGCAGTTCCTACACCACTTGCCTTCTTCATTACCAGAAATATAAATTGCATGAAAAAAGTAACCAAACCGGCAGTCGTCTAAGCTACAAGGGAGGACTTTCGCCAAAAGTACTGCACGTACCTGTATCAGCAGGCCTAGTCGTGATTGGTCGATACCCTTGCTTTAGAGTAGTAGTAAGCAGGCGTTTGCTGGCTAGGATTTGTCGTGGAGTGGTGTAGGTGTTCTTCAAATTCAGCCTTGGCTGAGTCTTTGAGAGATTCTGGCAAGCCGTTTGGTGACCCGATGACGGTTTTTGTGAGTGCAAAGATCTGCCCTCGTCCTTTAGCACCTTTGGCAGCGGCGAACCTGCAGTGGATGCCGTCGAATTCAACCAACCCAGACGGCTGAGCCAGGTCTGCGCTCCAGAAGACCAGGGCGTCTGCAAAGTGGTCGAAATAGAGGTCGTTGAGGGCAAATGACCTAGGCTAGACGTTAATTCGGCTGGCGCAACCTGGACTTTGGGGGGGCTCGGAGCGGAAGTAGGAGCGTCATTCTGAAGTGGGCTTACAGTGGACGGAGGTGAGGAGGATGCCAAGGTCTCACCGGCCCTCGCGATCGACCGCATTCCACCAGCATCACTGTCCTCAGTCATTATACTATTCGCGGAAACGTGGCTCGACCGTGAAGGCAGAACAGATGAAGACTAGGAAAGAGAGGAAGTATGGGGAACTAGAAGTCATTGTTTGGTATGTCCAAATTTAGATCGAAGGAGAGGATTAAAACGCGCGAAAAAGAGCCCTCTATTAGTAATACGTTTTAGTGGAACTAAACAGACCAAAATCAATGTTTACTCACGAAAAACAGAGGACTTTATACGGCCATCTTAGTGGGGGTGGGGGTTGCAAGCCAACTGCAGCAGCAAGGGAGCAGGAAGGATAATGTTTAGGCGTAGCAAAAAGTAACGGCTTTCCAACGTGTCAGGCCATTTAATGCAAAAGGCCATAATAACTGCTGTTGAGCTGCGGTTGACTAACGACTTGAATAGGTGAGTGAAAATAAAGTTAACTGGCAGTCTTGTCAATATACCTTTTGAAGAGATGATTTTGGAGGCTGAATCACGGGAGATGCAATCACTCGGGGAGGCGTGTGCTGTGTATCTCCAAACAACGCGACCGGCGGAGATATAAGGTGCACAAAAGTTTCTGGAGCATTTGTCGGTGGCTTCGGCTTTTTGTATGTCTGATTTAGGACAGGGGCAGTAGTCGCAGGGGGAGTTTGTCTGACCGGAGTTTTCTAAAACAGTAGAGTATTAATGGGCCACTAGAAGCATCAACTCTTAAAATGTATATAATTTCTAAATTGCACAGATACAAAGCATATTTGTGTGGGTATTTTACATCGGACTGTAAACTTGGTTTTAGCATTACCCTGTGTTGGGTGTTTAGTCGAGCCATTGGTAAGCGTCTTACCTAATAAATTATACATCGAATACTTCTTGGGTAAGATATTTGTTGACAAGATTTTATTTATTCCTTGTCATTTATCATCTAAAAAAGCAATCAGACCATTTAAGTCATGATCAACTACAATTTTAGTTTAAAAAAGGATCGTCTAAAAACATGCTTTCATCGCAGAAAAAAACAAATTTTGCAATAAACGCACGAATGACAGTCAACGGATTCGGGGACGGGAGTTATTGTTGCATTACAGAACATTTTTCCGTTCGAAAACGACCAAACTCAGTTATAAATCCCTCTGAAAGTGAAGCATTAGCCGGAAAATTAGGTGGCTAAAGACTTCTTGTTAGCATGCAGGCCTATTTAGTAACATGAGAACTGAAAAACAACTAAAAAGACAGTAGCGATTCACACTTTACTGTTTAAACTACCTCTACAGCGGAAATTATGTTTGATGAAGAAACTAAGAAGGATTTCTTTTCGGTTAACTACTATTGACCGTAGTTCGCTAGATTATGCCAAATTTATGACAGTCGGCGAGTCAGGACAACGGACAATGCCGGCATGCAGCAACAGTTATAGTATCCTATGGAAGCACGACCGCTAAAAAAACTGCCAGATAGTCTAATTAGCTGGACGAGGCCGAGAGTACAAACGAGCATTAATAACCTCCAAAAGAAAACAAGATGGAAGGGAAAGGCTAGGAAAAGACGAACACGTACAAGTTGGTTAGATTGAGGTGGTATGGCGTCGACTGTCTTTAAAACAGACTTCTGGCCGCATGGAGTTTTCGTATCTTCAGGTTTCGCAGACACAGTTTGGGCAAGAGGCGAAGTCTCCAAACGGGTCTTTTTGGCCTTGGAGACCGATTCCACTGCAGCTGTTCTCCTGCCGCTTGATGCGCCCCTCTTAAGAGTAGTGTTTGCTTGGGGAGTAGAACTGACGGCATTCTTCATTTCATCATCTTCAGCTATTCGCTGGAAAAAAAAACATTAGTCTCGTTTAGAACACATCGAAGAAGACAATTGCGTGTAGATAGCAAACTTGACATTTAATTGAGGTGGACTATCATGAGAGGAAAGCAGAAACCTGAGAAGCCAGAAACCGATGTTTTCACATTGTTGCATGAATATATCGAGCAAGTGCTACTGACTAAACATTTCATTTGCAGGTTGTCAGTTGTGCACAAGTCTACGTTGAGCACTCATCCATGCAACATTACGACGTGCTCGACCTGCCATAAAAACATCAAGCGATTCCCAGCGAGGTGCTCAATTGCTATCATCTTTTTTCCTTATCCGCACAGGGTTGACGGGATGCAAGCCCCTTCGGTTGTCGCCAACGTTAGTTTTCTTTTGATTTAATGCAAGACCTGCATAATGTCAGGTTTCCCTTCATAGTCAGGGCAGCTTCCGGAAAAATGACTGAATTGGTAGACACTAACAGGAGGCATTGGGCCTTCTTTAGTCCTATTGTCGCTAAGCGCTAGATCTGTTCTTTAGCCCAGGAAACGTAATTTAGATCTACATACTTTTAGATAAAAAGTTCAAAATTCCGAGCAAACGATTTCTTCGAAATCAAACCCTTATGGTGCATGAGCAAGTGACAGTCGTTGCCTCGGACCGGTATCACATGCCCCATGGATCGCGAACCATGCGGTGACATCAGCAGTAAGTCACTGCAAAAATTGTCAAACAAACTAATTGGGAAAGGCTGACACTCGGGCAGGCAAGATTACACGAATACGAGCTGATTATGAGATACAAGGGCACCCCAACGTTACCATGGGCAGTCTCGGGGACGGCCATCAACGCGTATAAGTGGTCAACAGGGCCAAAAATAAAGCATCCGAGAACTGACGGAGGCGTGTAAATCCGACATCAAACAGGTCAATTGAGTTAACTTGACACCGGGATGTGATGTAGTTTGTTTTCGCGTAGACTAAAAAAGCGGTAAATTTTCCAGCAACGCTCAGAGGCTACGAGGAAAAAGCTACTTAACAGCTAGCATTTCCCATGTGCATCAATACTGTACCCAAGTAGGGATGTGAAAATGCACATATGATTCTCTCCAGTTTAATTTTCTCTATATGCATTTTTTATAACTAATTTTGGGAAACACAAGGCTCGAAATCATCGAGTTTTTTGTCGGGTTTTTTGTCAGATTAACAAGCAACCAAAGGATTTTACGCTTGACCAAATTATCTGCAGCAACACGTTAACTGGTTATAACTGGCTGTGCCTCTCCCAAGTGGTCCTTATGAATTTTGTATGACATTCAATCTGTCTATTTATGCTTCACTTGGGCACTGTCCCGAGGAACTCTTTGCATTTTATTTACGAGTAGACGCCGACAATGGTAGGTCTTCCCTATTCTCATGGATCAAAAGCCAAGAATGAGCACGACTGCTTGCGATAAACGATCCCGCTTCGTTATTATTAGAGGGTGTTTGTGTTGGGAAATAAAAAAGAGTTTTGCTGCGTTTCAATAGACGATAGCGTAGCTGGTACAGTGTCCTATGAACCACCTTATGCAAAACCGTCATCAGGTTGTAGAAATGGATATGACTGGTATTCTGGGAAAACTATTCGAAATTTTCTTATCCCTGCTTGGTTATTTTCGTACTCCCATTAAAAGTTTGCGCTTGACATAGCAGTCTGTTCATGCATCCTCACTTATTGAGGGCAGTATGTCTATTCCCGCAATATATAATGAAGTCCACATAAGTATAGTTGTGATAAGATGAGATAAAAGATGATCGGCTCGTTCTTAGTTATACAAGCACGCCTGTACATGGGAATTATCTTGTAATATTATTATAGTGAAAGCTAAATTTCGGAAGAGTTAGGGGTTTTTTAGAGGACATTCAAACCGTTCCTAGTGGTGGTAATAAACACCCAATCCACCTGCCTTACAATTTGTCAATTACCGTCATTATACATGAATATTCTAACAACATGATAGAAGTGGAAAATTTTGCAGTTCCTTAGGGATGGAGGGTTTATGCAATCCACAAGTGATGGAATGCCGACTAAAACAAAAACGCAGTATATTTTCAAATTTTCTAGACATTAAGGATTTCCGATGCTATAAAACAATTAATTTAAAAGGTTATGCACTTACCGAACATGTTGTTTGTGAAAATGTTGTTTGTTCTAAAGAAAATTCGGAGACAGTAAAAGTCGGATAATGTGTCTGGATCTTTCGAATAGCGTTCTTGAAGTTTCGGATGATTATACTATCCAAGTCGCTGCAAATCTTTTCTACTTTTTCCCTCATCTCATGACTGTATTTTTTGACGTTCATTCCGCACGAATCAACCTGCAAGACAAGTTTGAGATAATTGGCCGAAAAGAAACTGCGTTCAAGCAGCAAAAGGTCAAAAACAGAGCAATCACATAAAAAATTTGAATCGGATATTTCGGATCTTGCCCTAAAAAGTCAGGTCACGGTCACTTAACTCCAAAAATTATTTTTCTGATTATTCTCTGGAGTTCATATACCATAAATCACATATAGAACGCTGGGGGACCCGTTGAGGAACCGAACCCCTCGTTGCTGCGTCACGCACCAGCAGAAACATCGGCGAAACACGTGTATGGGCTTTTAGTCAGTACCTATGTCTAAAGTCGGATATGAGAGGATAAATGGAAAATGGACTATGCACGCAGACGATTTTCAAGCAACCATCAGTACAGAAGGTGACGAGTTTTCACACTAACCGGCAAATTTGCCAGATTAATCCGTACGGACAGGCCGCGCGGTGCTTAGGTTGTGAAAGAGGGTTCAGAAATACAGCTGAAAAAAATTCGAAAATCAATAAGGTTTCTTTAAAAAACATTTTAACACTAAACGTTAGAGAAAAGCAATAACCGTTGCAAATGAACAACTTATGTTTTAAATTGTTGAGCAGGGCGTCCTCTGATTTAGCGAAGTATTAAAACAAGATCGGACCCTTCGAAGTATACAAGCGCTGTTATGTCAGCCAAATATACTTAAAGTTTTTTTCAGCATATGCGCACAAACTTTGAATTTGTTTCAAATTTTTCACCTGCGTGGACCTTCACCTTTGTTCTGTATTTTTATCAACTGGAGTATATTGCACCAATTCAGCCCATATTCTAGTTTGCACAAACAACATGAATATATTAATTTAGTCAGCCCATTATCATCCAAAAGGACAGCGAAAACTCAAAGAATAAAGAATAAGTTCCTATGTAGCGAAAAGGCGATATTACAGCAAATGATAACATTTTAAACTCACTTATTTATAGAATTTACATTTGGTTAACACCGGCTGGGAAGTCACAGTCAAAACAAAGATGAGTACCAAGATAATTTTGTGATAATGTGTGCAGATAAAATGTACAAATATTAAATAATAAAGGCAGAACTTGTCCTGTTAGGTCAGCAGTTAGCGATGTATCGAAATAAACAATTGTTTATTAAATAAATTATTAAAAAATAAAAAAGGCAATGAAACAAAACTTTTACCTTGAAAATGTAGGCAGAGTTCAATTGGCGTCGATCTTCGAAAAGCGGGTAGGAGACAAAACTGCTGAGGAAATAAGGTTAGGGTGCAGAGTAGGTTAAAACTGCAGTAGCATTTCAGAATGTGATAACTAAACAAGACGGGGTGGTCAGCTACCTTCAGTTTTTTGTTCATCTTCTAAGCACATAGCCCAGCATTCATACCCATAGAGAATGACAGAACAAACGAATGCGCAGTACATGCGAATTTTCGTAGCACTGGAAATGTCGCTTCAGATTCATATGCACTATCTAAGGCTTGAGAAAACCCGAAGGACATCACTGTTTCGGGAGACAGTGTCGTTTTTACTCTGTCTATTCGGCAGCACCCTCGCTCCAAGGAATCTTTAACTGTCTAAATCTTCACTTGGATGGCAAGTAATAGTGATAGATGTTTTCTCCTGATCAGGGATGCTACTTAACAACATTTTGGTCTTCTTAGCGGTTATGGACAAACCGATTGATTTAATGGTAATATGTTTATTTATATAGCACCCATTGGGCACTGTTAATCTCCTAAGAGTACAGGAAAAACTTAACACAAACTCATCCTTTCCACAACCTCTTTGGGTTTGTTTTGGGTTTATGCTTATTCAGTGGTGTACGAAATGGGGAGTTTGTTTAATGTAAAAACCCGTCTTTAACCTCATTCACCCATGACACCATAGACTGCTGATCAAAACGTTTTAAACTAGCAAGATGATATCATTGAGGTAGGCGATGTCAGTCACCGGTGACAGTTTGCAAATTCAACCACATTCTCTTCATATAGGGCCTTCTTGAGAATCCAGTCAATGGCGGTATTAAACAGCATTGACGACATTATAAACCTTGTCAATACCAGACCCACTACCGAACGGTTGGGAAAGTTTTTAATGAACCAGACCTCGTGAAATTGTGGACCGATAATAGGCCCTGATCCTAGCGGTTATATTTGGTGGGACATGACCTAGCGCCATTTTTCTTCCCCCCGTAAGGATTAACGATTGACGGAATCGAACGCGGTTGCAAAGTCAACAAAGTAGACAGCCGTCGGATATTGGTAGCAATGGTGGAATTCAAGGATGCATGTCAGTGGGAATATCTGGTCTAAAAATCCACGCCAGCGCGGATTCCGGCTTGGTTGGCCGTTGCTCTAGAGCACCGCAATGCTTGAAATCGCCTGAAAAGTACAATGGGATGCAATCGGATAGTATTGTGATGTTGCTGACAACGAATGAAAGTTCGGACCGCTCCTTGTCGGGTGAGGGATAATATAGCAGTCAGAGCTACTGATTCTAACGACCAGTGAAGTTAAAAGAGGAGGAACTCAACATGGACAACAGGGTCGAAACGAAGAGGGACAGTAAAGGTCACGAGATCCTCCTCGAGAAGCGACCTTGCTGACTGCATAGTTTAGAATTTTTAGAATTTAGAATTTATATTTGGTTAGCAACGGGAAGGTAGTGTCTAAGCAAACATTAGTAACGAAATAAAGTTAGGACAATGTGTGCAGATAAAATGTACAAATTCATAACTTGTCCTGCTATGTCAACAGTTAGCAATGTTTTAAAATTAATGGTGAACTAGAAAAAATAGGCAGTGAAAAAAAAAATTCCTACCATGAAAATGGAGGCAGAGTTCAATAGGCCTTCATTTTCGAATAGAAGGTAGGAGAAAAAAACTGCTTAGGAAAAAATGGTCATGTGGTAGAATAGGGTAATACTGCAGTTGCATTTCAGAATGTGATAATGAAACGTCGAGGTGATTCGTTCTTGATCACTTAGGCGTATGAAACAGAATCTCACGAAAATGCGTCAATGAACTTAAGTCCTCAGCATCATAGGATCCAGAATTGAATTCTGATGATGGTTAGTATCCAAAGAAACCGCAGCATTTAAGACTGTGGACCACCGAATTTGTACGTCCGAATGACGTCATCGTTTGGAGGACGGGTGATATAAGGAGACATTATAGTTCATGGGCGTCTCGAGGTAGCGTTAATATAGTTTCCAATCAAACATGCAAAAACATCAGAACCCGCCTCGATAATCAACAGAACTTGGAAACAATCGTCAGGGTTGCAAAATCGGAGGAAAGTATCAAGGTTGTCAAAAGTGGGCGATGCTTCTTTTAAAAGGATGGAAGAAAAATTTAATGCGAATATTGACAATGCAGAGGATGATGGAAATATTTTAAGATAACAATATAATATCAAGAGAGCTGCCTTTAATACCAGGAGGACCTTTTTCAAAATCCAAATGTTGCGAGTTTGGGAAGGAAACAGACAGTAAGGACTTTATATCTTCCGAAGTTAAATGTTAGCGTAATTTGGTTTGGAAAATAGCTAATGTAGACGACAACCTAATTTCCAATGGAAGATTATTCCAGATGAAAGCATATTTTGAAGCAAAAAACTAAGAACGGTTAGTTGCGGAGCTAAGAGGTGGTGAAATGATCATGGAGGAATTACGAGTGGCATAGAGTCGATCTACCGGAGCGAGAGCGTTAATTCGTGGGAGATTTGGGCTAGAGTTAACGCGGAACAAGAAGCAAAGATTGGCGTCGAGTCTTTTAACCCAGAGAAATTTAATGTTTGTTAACTGGTATCCATCCGTTTAAAAGTTACTGGATCCAGGAAGAGAAAATAGTCTTCGCGTACAAATCTTTTGACTTTTTTTCAATCTTACTGTGGTCATAAGCGTTCACCAGCCCAAATGAGGGACAGCAATATTCTATGATAGGAAGAACAAACATGCGGTACAGGTTTTATTTTATTTCCGAAATTATGTGATAGAAAACCACATATCTGCGTAGCCTTTGCAGAAATGGGATCTGCATTAGGCGATAATGCTAGCTTATTTTTGAAACTAAGACCTAATTCTCTAATGACTGATCGTTCTTAAAGTGTACTTTTTTGAAATACTAGGGGTCCCGGAAGCTCGGCAGGGCCAAAACACATGAAACAACTTTAAATTTTTTTTCGAATTTATATTTGGTTAGCATCGGCAAGACACTGTCTAAACAACGTCTGCAGATAAAATTTACAAATACTTAATAATGTAGGCAGAACTTGTCCTGCAAGGTCAACAGTTAGCGATGTTTTGAAATAAATGGTGAACTAGAAAAATAGGCAGTGAAAAAAACTCCTACCTTAAAAATGGAGGCAGAGTTCAAAAGGCCTTCATTTTTGAATAGAAAGTAGGAGAAAAAACTGCTTAGGAAGATAAGGTCAGGTGGTAGAGCAGGGTAATACTGCAGTAGCATTTCAAAATGAGATAATGAAACGTCGATATGATTCATTCTTGATCACTTAGGCGTATGAAACAAAATCTCACAAAAATGCGTTAATGAACTTAAGTCCTCAGCATCATAGGATCCAGAATTGAATTCTGATGATGGTTTGTATCCGAAGAAACGGCAGAATTTTAGACTGTGGACCACCGAATGTGTACGTTCGAATGACTTCATCGTTTGGATGACTGGTGATATAAGGATACATCATAGTTCATGGGCGACTCGAGGTAGCGAAAATATAGTTTCAAGAAGTTCACTTAAATTCCCGATGGTTCTTTCTCCGAGTCATGGGAAAAGTATCTAGGAAAAGATGAGGAAAATAAAAGGTTATTAGAATCAGTTTTAAGATAAATCTGCAGTCTTCGTTTGAATGCAGATAGACTAGTTCACGAACTAATTTCAATTTGCAAGTTATTCCAAAGAAAACTATACCTAGAAGCAAAGAAGAGAGAGCGTTTACACGTGGAGGATGCAGGGGGAGGTATAATTAGTGCAGAATTTCTAAGGTTGTAAGGAAGACTAACGGGGGTAATGACAGAAAGCTTGGGGAGAGTTGAACTATTATTTAGTCTGAAAAGGAGACAAAGGCCTGCTTCAAGTTTCCTGACCCAAAGAAATTTTAGCTTCATTAGCTGGCATCTTGTTGAGTGGGAAGTAGATATTTTTTCAGTATATATAAGGAAGATAGGCAGAGCCTTTGAAAACCCTATTTACAGATAGACGCCAGCAAAAAAAGCAAATGTTACATGGCGATAGTCGTTTTAGTATATCGATCATTGCTGTCGACTAAATATACGTTCATCTAGTAAAAATGCATCAAGTCTTCTTTTAAACATTTCAATGATTTCAGCCTGAACAACTGAGGCTGGCAGTTTGTTCCATTCGTCAATCACCCGTTGGGAAAAGAAGTTGGCCCGCACTTCCAGTTTGGCGTGATTTCTTTTCAGTTTGCACTGGTGACCTCGGAGACTTGTCATGTTTGCCAATTCAAAAACTTTGGCCATCTGAAGAGCACAATCAACTTCTCTGACCAGTTTAAAGACTAAGACCATATCTCCACTGTATTGCCTATAAGAGAGAGGAAAAATTTTAAGTCTTGCTAGGTGGCCCTCATAGGGTAGGTATTCAAATCCTCTGACTAGTTTCGTTGACCTCCGTTGAACTTTCTCCAGCAGAGTGTAGTCATGTTTCGTTCAAGGGCGCCACGCCTGAACGCAATATTCCAACACCGGCCGGATAAATGTTCCAAACACGCGCCGAAAAAGCTCTCCGTCAAAATTAACGAAGGACCTCCTGATTGCGCCTAAAATACACATAGCTTTCTTTGTGATATTCGCACAGTGCGACGATGGTTTGAGAGTTGGTGTTATCCATATACCCAAGGCCTTTAGAATATTTACCTCCTGGAGTTGGTGACCACTGATGGAGTACTGGTATTCAAACTCAATCAGCCTTCTGGAACTAGACCGCAGTCGGATTATTTGGCATTTGTTAAGATTAAGGTTCAGCAGCCACTCATCACACCATGTTTGCAAGCGATCTAAGTTTTGTTGTAATTTCCGCGCATCCTCCGGTTTTTTCAATCGAGTTCCATAACTTCAGATCGTCAGCGAACATTACCTTCTCGCATGTCAGACAATCCAGGCAGTCGTTTACGTATATCAGAAACAAAATGGGACCCAAAACGCTGCCCTGAAGAACTTCACTGTGAACGTTTTCCCAGTGAGACTTGGCGTCTCCGATACAAACACGCTGGCGCCTGTCTGTGAGAAAGTCGGCCAACCATTTGAGTAGGTTGCCAGTCACACCCATTTGACGGAGCTTAAAGATCAGAAGTTTGTGTGGAACCCTGTCAAAGGCTTTGCTAAAGTCAATGTAGACCGCATCGACTGACAAACTTATTTCTAATGATTTTGTCCAACTTTCCATGGATGTGAGCAGGTTTTGAGGCAGGATCGACCACTTCGAAATCCATGTTCCGTTTTTATTATCTTCTCCATCATTTTGCAACAGATACTTGTGAGGCCGACTGGTCGGAAACTATTTGGTGATGTCCTCTCTCCTCCTTTATAAACGGGGGTTATGTTGGCTATCTTCCACTCGGTAGGCAGAGCCCCCGCCTCCATCGAACTTTCAAATATATTGGAGATCGGAGAGGCCAGCTGGTCTGTGAGTTCATTGAGAACTTTTGCGGATATACCATCTGGGCCAGGTGATTTAGTGGGCTGTAGCTGTTTCAGAGTTTTTCTTACTGTGTCCATTGGGAACGACACCATGCTTATTTTGTTTGTAGATGTGCTAGTACTGTAGTATTCGTCCTCGTCAAAAGGTGGTTCCTCGATATACACGGACATCAAGAAATTGGATCAGAGGCTGGTCTTATCAGAGTTATCAACTAACCTGTTTCCCTGATTGTCTTTAAGACAAGGAATGCAGTCGCGATTTCGTTTAGCCTTATTAACGTAAGCATAAAACCTTTTCGAATTTCTTGGTATTTCTTTAACTATTTCTGACTCAAAGGCTGATTTTTCTTTTCTCAGAAGATTCCGACACCGATTTCGCTGTTTCTTAAAAGCGGAAAAATGTTCGGGTTGTTGATATCTGGCATATGTTTTCCACTGTCTTCTTTTCTTCTTAAGATTCCTTTTTATTTCCGATGTCACTCACTCGGGTGGGGAGACGCATGATCGCCTTTTAAGTGGGCAGAATTTCTCTACCAACTGCTGAATCAAGTTACTAATGAAGAACCAGGCAGCATTTGGGTCAGGTACATGTGCAGGGCTCCAGGCTATCCCATTCATTAATACTTTCATTTTGGGATAATCCCCTTTCCATACATTTCTCTGCATAACTGCACGACGTTTGGGTTCAGAAAAATGACTGTACTCCCAAGCAAGAACAAAATGGTCACTTCGTCCAAGCGGCACGTAAGAACTTAATGCAAGGATGCAATTGTCGTCTCTACTAATGATTAGATCCAAACAGCTTGACTGCTGCCCATTTCGGAACCACGTCTTCATTGTGACATGTTGGGTAAGAAACTCGTCATTTACCAACTGAAGTAAATTCTGTTCGAATGAGTTTTCCGATCGCGAGCAGTACATTGATACCCAATCGATATCGGAAGCGTTGAAATCTCCAAGTATTAATAAGTGTTTGCTATGGCAGATTTGCTTTACCTCTGTGATGAATGCTTCGTCCGTGTCCGTTCGCTGTCCTGGGGGTCGATATACCACGGCAATATGGAGGTCTGGTTGGTTTGGGACTTTCAGTTTACAACAAAGTATTTCGCAAGACGAGATCCTGTTTGTCGAGTGCCCATCCGGTATGAAGTCAATGCCTTCTCGTATAAACATTGCGATTCCACCACCCCTACGTCCGTTTATATCCATGCGGATAAGCTGAAAACCATCTATTCTTACTTCTGTGTCTGCGATTTTTTCATTTAAACATGTTTTAGTTAGAGCAATGAAGTCAGGTTGTAAATGGTCCACGACCAGTTTAATTTCATCCATTTTATTTAATAGACTCTGCACATTTGTGTACATCATTTTAATCTTGTTTTCTTCCCTCGATTTCTGAAGATTTTTAGTTCTTCCTTCCACATGGCAATTTTTGCTTGATATTTCACAAGATTTGTAACGAGAGGTCCCAATCGAAAGATCTTTTTGATGTCAACTGTCACACCAGTTTCTTGCGAATCATTCAATAAATGTTGAAATATCAGCAGATCCTGTTTTAATCTTTCTTTTGGCGTTTCCCCAGCAGCCTCTGAGACTCCCTGAACTACCAGACAAAATGATCTGTCAGGGAAAAACTCGTTTCTGCATCCTGCTTTCTTTTGTTGATGGAAAGTTGAATCATGCTCTTTGTTACGGTCTTTTATACTGTGTTCAGATGGGTCTTCATCGGTGAGCATGTTGGTTGAATTTTAGACATCTCTATGGACCTTTCAAACAGCGTGAGTTCTCCTGACAATGCATTTGCTCGAATAACACCCGGGAAACCTGAATTTTTGTTTGTGGCATGCAGGTCTGTCGATAAGTCGCAGGCCACTTTTCCGCCATTACTTTGCTGGCTACCATGCCCTGCTTCATTTTAGTTCGATAGACATGTAAAGAGCATGCTGCTGTCGCTCGTCCGTGGCATTTAAGATACCTTACGATTACTGTTTTTCGACTTTTCAGAGACCGTCGATCGCTGATTTACTTTTGTGCAGTCGGATTCTATGTGCAACAGATTTCCCGAACCTGGGGAAACGCAAGACATAATTTCCTCCTCGTTTATTTTCTTTCTGGTCATCTGTATTTCAACTGACTCAGAGGTTTGTTCTAATGACTTCGTTCTTTTTCTTTTTTTGTTTCGCTTAATGTTGTGCCTATTGACCTCTACCGTTTCTTTGCGATGATTATAGTCTAGCTTGCTGTTGTTTTTCAGCTCATTTGCATAGTGTTTTGGTGAGTTACTTTTGTTATGTTTGATGAGGGCTGATATTATTTCCGATAAGAGATCGAGGTCTCCTTCTAATCTCAAAACTGTAGTTGTGAGTTTTCGGCATCCATCTTAGTGTGCCAGCCCTTCACTGTTTAGCTTAGTTTTAATAATTTTCAGTAGTGCACTGCTTTCTTCAATATTGCTGCTTTGTGGTTCTTCTCGGTCTGCTGAGAGTGACTTGAGTATTTCTGGTAAGTTTTTGCACATGAAATCGAAAACAGTTTACAAAGATAGGAGAGATCATTATTTCTGTAGGATATACTATTTTTTTGTCTGCTGGCCTCCCTGGCGTGGCCGAGCGGTTAAGAGCATCGGTAGCTAATCGAGAGGTTGGTGTTTCGAGTCCTGGCTGAAGCGGTGAATAATTTTCTCGGGTGGTCGTGTCGTAAACATTTGCGTTTCCCATGCCAGCAAGAGCTCTACGAGGATGCATTAAGTTTTAACGAGCAGCTTAAATTATCAAGCGAATAGTTTACTGAGCACAAAAAAGAAGTGCTTTTCCAAACCAAATTCACTATCGAATGTTAATACGAAGCAAAGAATGATGCAGCCTTTGAAAGGAGTTTAAAAAGTTTTTCTACGTTCCTTTCTGATGTAGACACCTTTCCTGGCGAGAGACTGTTTTCTGAAGCCCGTATGAGTCATGATCCAAATGAAGCTGAGTTAGCTCATTATTCAAGATTCTGATATCAATTTTCGTGTGCCTGAATATCACAATGTCTATAAAAAATTATAGGCTGATCCTGATAAACAGACAATATGTGATCCAATGACAAATTATTTCGTTGAGTCCTGACTTTGGGAACAGATTCTTGGCCAAAAATCAAAAGCTTGGAGACAAGCGAATTTCAAACGGAAGTCGAACGACGCCGCATTAGAAACAATATGAGCAATAAATGCGCCTATTCGTTCAAACCACTTCAAAACCACAGTATGTTCACTAAAAGTTTTAAACAAGAAAACATTGAAGCTATCAGCAGTCAACTTAGCGTCAGCTATAGGGTTTCCTAAGGCATCTCGAAGTACGGGGTGCTGTGTTTTTCTCTGTGCTTTTAATGTGCGCGAAAAGAGCTTCACAACATTTAACGAAGGATTTTCGGCAAAGTTAACCTCATCAGCTAATCGTTTTTTGTCAGACAGCCTCTTAGCCTCTTCAAAGATTTGTTAGATCAAGGGCAGGACGGAGGTGTCGTTTTGTAGATGAAAACGACAGGAGAGTCTACGCAGTCTACGGCGAAATGATAAATGGATGTAGACTTCATCCTTGACATTAATTATTTATTTACGGGTAACAAAACTAAAAATGAGTTGACCTAGAACTTGGTAGAATGTATCAGTACAAACATTCATATCCAAACATAGAAAGAAGTTAGTCCAATCGTGGGAATTAAGATGTGTAAGTAATTTCCCCATATTTGCTGATCGGAAGTCATGGAAATAACTATATTTTTTAGAAAACGTTTCATCAGCCTCGATTTCTAATGAAGAAAGAACTATAGCATGGTCTGAACTCCCAGGTGGGTCTAAAGGTGAAAATGACAATGGCTGAAAACCTCTGCCGAAATGAAATCAAGTATGTTTGATCCTCGGGTGGGAAAATTAACTACCTGTTCCCACATGCCATTATATATGGCCTTAAGCAATTTTCGAACTTTGCAGGACCGGAAGGTGGAAACCAATTAACGTCAGGAAGAATGAAGTCACCTGTAATCAAGCAGTACTTCAGATTTAGGTCAACTGCGGCATGAAATGCCTGTGAGAGACGAAGATCGTAATCCTCGCTTGCGTTTGGGGGGGTGCTAGACACAACCAACGAGTAAAGAGTAGTTATCTTTTAGAACTACTCGGAGCCAACAGCTCTCTTCTACTGCGGTAAATTGTCGATAATCCAACGGCAGAAACGTAAGTGGCTGCTTAATATAGATGCAGCTTCATCCGCCATGGCCGTCGTGTCGGTCGTTACGAATATAATCGTAACCTAGAATATTGAGTTCAGAGTCGGATACACAGGGTGTTGCCCATGTCTCTGTAATTATTACAATGTCAGGGCAGCAAATGAAAACCAGAGTCTGGAGCAAAGGCATCTTATTAAGCAGAGATCTGGCATTTAAGACGAATAATTTAAGTGGACACGTTTTTGGTTTCTGAAAAGGGAAAGTTAGGCTGACAGAGTGACTGCCTTCGGCCAAAGAAATGCTCCTTTCACTTGAACTATTTGTCCGTTTCTTATTTGGAGATGTGCTTCGCCATTGGCCCTTCGTATTTCCAGTTCTATTAGTAACTGTCTCATTCTTATTCGCTCTTTCAGCCCGTATTCCGGTTGAAAAAAAGCTTCAGAATGCAGGCCCCGTAGGGTTGCTTTTCTCTGTAGCAGGAGCTGTGCCTGTGCTTTGTTTTCCAAGATAATTTTAAGAGGTCTTGGTCGAGGATTTGATTCGGGTGCTGACAGAGCCTTTTCTATTCTATATACCTTGAGAATGTGGATGGACTCGCCATCCGTTAGCATCCTTTTTGCATACAATTGAAGGAGATATAAGTCATGTTTAACTCGCTCCTTTGAAATAATTGAAGCTGACCCCGGACCCCTTTAATGACCACATTATGTTTTCGACTCAATCGAGGGCCCATTTGTAACTCAGATCTTTCAGCTGAGTGAATACTGGTAACCAATTCACTTGGCTCGATAGGTCCAGATGAGCCCGGTGTTGGGCAGGCTGGAGCCAAATCCCTGCTGGATTTGTTCTTCTTAGACCTTTTCCTCTTTGGCTTTAAAAACTTGCCAACCTCATCAACATGGCATGTTGGTGCAACGTCTATCAGCGATGTAGCGATGGGCGGTAAAGCCAGATTAATGCTGATGCTACCCGAACTAAGTACTGGTGGAGTGGAGCAAGGACTAGATGGGGCTCCCTTCGGAAGAGGCGAAGATTCCTCTGGTTTACCGGGTTCAGCAATCGTGATATGATCAATGTGACTTGTATGTAAGCTTGAAAAAGCTATATATGAATATGAATTGTGCTTTGTGGTAGGTTTATTACGAACAGGACCTTTTTTAACAGTTGGACAAGATATAGATTTTTTTTAAGTTATCTATTTCTTGTCTTAGATTGCTTATTTCCTGCTCCATCCCTGCGAATTTCTGCTGGAGGCTTAAACACCCCATACAAGTTTCGTCTTTGTAAGCTACATTAGTTAAGCTTACTGAACTTTTACCCCGTTTAGCGGGAGGTGAATAAATAGCAGAATAACGATAATTACCATTGTTTTCTGCTTGTCCATTAACTTGCTTAACAAGATCCCCTGCCAATATGGCCAAGTGGGTAGAGGCGCCGATAGACGGTCCCAAGCAATTTTATGGTGCAGATTCAAAACTAGGTCGTGGACAAATTTTTGTGACAATAAACTTAAGGAACTTGAGTTTTGTATGTTAGAATTGCCACAAAATTAACAGAGAGTCAGTTTGGATATTCACCAATAAGAATATGAAAAGATAAGGACTCAGCCTTTGGTTTGAGCCCCTTCCGCGATTGAAAGCAGATGCAGGGAGCACACAGCCGGCGTGAGTTTCAGAAATCAGTAAAGACCGAGGCTAGCAATTCCAGTTGAGATCAATCCTGGGGCAGGGAAGAATCTTCAGCAGTATAATTTTTGCTTTTTTTCAAGCCTCAGAATCCTTACATCCAAGTTAATATTTACGAACTGAGGGAAATATATAGACAATTCTTTAATAATTTCCCAGCACCGTGTATTATACACTGAGGTAGAGACTACAAACTCATAGGCTCGAGGGACTTGAAATTCGAAACCAATTTCAAACGACGCGCGCAATTTATCAGTTCCAATCGAATGTGGATTTTTTAGGTGAGCTATTTCTTTCCGAATACGTGAAGGCGAGAAATTAAGGGTTGTTAGAATGGAATTTGAAAGCAGAGGAATTGTAGCAGTGGGGCAGGTTTCAGTTGTAAAGTGGTTGGCAAAAAACGAATTTAACAATTCTGCTTTGCCAAAATCGTCTGTAACAAATTTTTTGTTACAGTCGAGTAAGGGCGAAGTTACATTCAGATGCTTAGCCAATGACCGAACATGAAAGATTTGAGCAACAGATTTGGATGAATTGGCCTCACTTAGGGCCCGAGACTCCCTACGCTTATCTCTCGCGAGCCTCATTTTTGATGCAGATGGAGAAAATTCCATCTGACAACTAGAGCTCCAACGTGAGAGCATAAGTAGCTCAGTGTTGATTTTATCAATACAACTATTGGCAGTGTCCTTTGAAAATGAGTAAATGCACTTGAGATCGTCAGCGTAAAAGAAATTTTGTGAATTTGTGAGTAAAGTTTAAATTTTGTAAATGTTCAGAATGAAGAGAAGGGGACCTAGAACCGTGACTCGAAAAATGCCCCTCGTAGTCGGCTGAGGCGTCGAATAGCTTTTACCTACTAAGACCTTCTGACTGCGGTTAGACAAGCAGGAACCAATGAAGTCAAGGAGAGGAGGCCGGATGCCGAGGGCTTCCAGTTTCACTAGAAGACATCTGTGTGGTACCTTGTCAAAGGCTTTACTCAGGTCAAAGTATATCACAACCACTGACTGTTGCTCATTACGAAGTTATAAGACGAGGTTAAGAAAAGCTTAGGGACACACTTAGCATGATCTCCCAGGTAGAAAACCATATTGCGAGTCGCTTAAGAGCTTATTTTCTTAGAAAAAGTCGAGAATTTGATTTTACAACATTTTTCCAATAAGTTTTGCTAGAGCCGGGGTTTTGTGAACGTCTCGATAATTATTTACGTCCGAATGAGATTCCGACTTGAAGACAGGAAGACTCATAGATGTCTTCCATGAGTCAGGAAAGAATCCGTGTAAAATATAAACTAAGAATATATGGCTTAGCAATCGGGGAATGCTCAGCACTCTCTCAATAACTGAGTTTGGAATACCATCAGTCCTGACAGCAGCAATTACTTCAGCAAACGTTTCTAACATTTCGAGGGGATATATGCTCAATAATCTTGCAGAGATTAATCGTTCATTAATTAGTCTTAACGAGATCAGTTAATAAGCAATATCATATTCTCAAACATAATATAATGACTGATTGGTAGCATTGGAATTTTCTTGCAGTTAAACGGTTCATGCCCATTACCCATTCCTGCCTTTTTTAGAGATCAGTCTAAATAAGCCTAATTAATCACCGAACTGAAACGTACAGGACGGACAGAAATCGCTGGGGTTTAAAAACCATTTCACTTTTCTGTACCTTTCTGACTCCAGCCACAGTGATGGTAGTCGAATCCCCGCTGAGCAATGACTCTCAACCTTCAAGGGATCTTCCGTCTGGCAATATTCCCTTCGCTCTGTAAAAAGTTATGATCCAGTGAAGTCCAGCATATTTATTATCTATCATTATTGAACTATATCCCAGATTTTATCTCACGTTTCTATTTATCTGTAAATAAATCTCAATCTCATCTCTACGTTGTGTTCCATTACGAACCTTAATATGAATGATTCTCAGCAACAGGACAAGTCTGAGATGGATAAATCCCTTGAAAAAAAATTGCACTGGCGTTAGCCTGGGAAAATAAAGATACGAAAAACACCAATAGTTATATATATTCATGCGATTTTTTCACTGCCAGCCTGATATCCACTGCATATTTTGGCTGATAATGCATGTAAGCCGGCATTAAGCGAAATTATTATAATTATTTGTTTTCTCTCAGTTACAGGCAACTACGTGGTGACCTCCTATAAAGCTACCCGATTGTCGGAGGCTGTGATTGTGTCCAAAAATTTGATTATTTCTTCAAATTGGCTAGGATGGAACATCTGCGGAGCCATCTCTTTAAACTGCAGATTAATTTGGTCTATACGGATGTCAAAAGGAACACCTTTTCGCAAAGGGTCATCGGAGCGATCAAGCCTTCTTTTAAAAACAGAAAAAATGTCAGCGGTAACCGTTATGCTTGGTTATAAGTTCCACGGTCTTAAATCTCGTTGGTTGAGGAACAACTTTCAGAGGTTCAATCGCGTGCGTTCGCTATTGACCTTGTAGGGATGACCACGCAGGTGAGTTGTGCAGGCGAACTCAAAGAACTCTCCGGCCTCAGAGAGGAACCATGACCCAGATAATCCAAAATGTCCAGAACAGGCTACACCGTAAGCGCATTTAAGACAAGAGAAACAAGTCAAGCTTATTAAACCGGTCCTGCTACGGTAAACTCTTAAGACCGTCTACCATTTTCGTCGCCCTCCGGTACTTCTGTTCTAGGAGGTCAATATCTTTCTTCATTCATGATTTCCAAGTTGACATTATGTAATATAAATGTAGTCTCACGTAGATACCAAATACTTTTCTTAAGAGCTCAGAGGGCACATTTTAAATGCACGTCTGATCCAGTGCAACGTAATAACTGCCTTGATCGTCCCTTTAAGTGTTAACACGCCATAAATTTCACGGATGTAAACATGCCAAGATCTGTGCGTATTTCCGCATCTTTCACTACAGTCCTATTAATAGAATACTGATGTGTCTGAAATAATTGTCGAGCAGTGCTCATGTGTAGGATCACACACTTGTCTACGTTAAACTTTAGAAGCCACTTGGCCGATCAGGCACCTGTTTTGTTGATATTCGATTTTAACCCTTTTGCGTCGTCAGTGCAGCTGAATTCAGTCTATATTTTTATCCCATCAAAAAACATGACAGTTTCAAAAGCTAAGTAATTTAGGCACTGGTTCACGTAAATTAGGAAGTGAAGCGGGTACCAAACAGAGCCCTGTGGGACACCATTTTCTACTTTTGCCTATTCGAGCTAGAGTTTCCAACAACAACGCTCTGTACTCTGAAAGACGAGAAAATCTTCATCCAATTGAAAAAAGTTTCCTTTAATTTCTATGTCTCAACTGTTCTGTAAACGAAGCTGGTTCGCTACGCTATCAAAGGCCTTCTTGAAGTAAAAAAATATGATATCTAATGGAAAACTCCTATATGTGGCCCTTTTTCACTTCTCGTACGAATTAAGAGCACTCGTGTGACAGGAACGTCTCAGACGGAAGCCTTTTTGGACATTGCGAAGATTTGGTTGTTCTCCAGACAGCCCATCAAATGTCTCTTGATAATAGACTTCATTTTTTATTATTATTATTATTTGTTTACAGGCTATGCAAGTTAAACTGACGGGGTGGTAATTTTCGCAGTCCAATCGCTTTCCTCCCTTATAGATCGGGGTGTTGAATGCAGTGTTTAAACATTCATGGACTCAAAACAATTGTTTGCTAGAAACAGAACCAGTCACGGAACTTCCTTTAAAGGAAAGCCTGTTGAGCTGGCTTTGACATCCACGACTGGCACTCAATCAGTTTATACTTGCAATCAAAAACCAGCAAAGCGCGCAAAAAGCGTAATGGCAGCCCAATCCGTCGGCTACGAGGACGAATCTTGCGTTGGATGTTCTTATATTTTACCAAGAGTTAAAAAAACTGGAAAATGAGCTTGCAGACTTAAGGAAGCGCTTGCAAGATAACATTACTCGAAGAAATACGCTTAGCAATATTCCAGTTAAAAAGACAGTTACTAAAGCACCAAAAAGTATCAAAATTACAACTTGTTACAGCTCACAATTTTCGGACGACAACACCCATAACGACCGGATAACACGAACACAGTCTCGGAATCCTACGGACGACGACCAGAGCAAACCACAAATATCATCCTGCTATCTTGGGTGTTCTAAAGAGCCCGTAGATGAATCCCAAGAAACAAACGCGGGGCAAGCTGCAATGGGGAAACACAACAACAGGAGGACAAAGTCACAATCGACTCTGATGGATTCATTGTAGCCTTCAGATGAGAGTATGGTCAGAGGTAGACTAAATCCCAACGAGAGCTCTCTAAACCGTTCTCGTGCCCCTAAAGAGAACTTAGGAGGAAGCGAAAATTCCAAGCACCATGATCGGAAACAGTGTTTAGTTATTCAGGGATTGCACGAGTCAAATGCACGATCTCAAATGCGTTTATTCTTTCTCTAACTCTACAACCGAACGGTGCCTAGAACAAATTCATTCAGACTTAGACGCTCTTTCGGCCTGGAGCTCCACATGGCTAATGGAGTTCTCACCTACTAAGTGTCGCTACATGAGTTTTTGGGCCTGTAAGGCTGCCGCAACCTCTTATCTTTGAAGGTTGCCATATGATTGAATGTTCCTCCATCAAGGACTTGGGCTTAGCTACACCAATAAATTACATCTTTCGCCTCATGCCGATAGAATTACGGCCAAAGCTGCTCAGATTTGCGGCTTTATTTCTTATAATTTCTACCTTCCTGAAATTAAATTAAGACTTTTATCGTATGTTTGTACTTCCCATTCTTGAATTTTTGCTGTCCTTTACTTCAGTTTGATGAACGAATCTAGCCGTTCAAAAATTGAAAATGTTCAAAGAAATTTCACCAAAAAAACTCCTATATCCGACTCTTTTTAACTACTTCCTACTCAACAAGATGCCAGCTAACGAAGCTAAAATTTCTTTGGGTCAGGAGACTTGAAGCAGGCTTTTGTCTCCTTTTTCGTCTTAATAATAGTTCAACTCTCCCAAAGCTTTCTGTCATTACCCCGTTAGTCTTCCTTATAACCTAAGAAATTCTGAACTAATTATACCTCCCCCTGCATCCTCCACGTGTAAACGCTCTCTCTTCTTTGCTTCTAGGTATAGTTTTTCTTTGGAATAACTTGCCAATTGAAATAAGGTCGTTAACTAGTCTATCTGCATTCAAGCGAAGACTGCACATTTATCTTAACACTGATTCTATTAACCTTTTATTTTCCTCATCTTTTCCCAGTAGCTTTCCCCATGACTCGGAGAAAGGACCATCGGGAATTTGAGTAACCCTCTTGAAACTATATTTACGCTACCTGGAGACGCCCATGAACTATAATGTCTCCTTATATCACCCGTCCTCCAAACGATGACGTCATTCGGACGTACAAATTCGGTGGTCCACAGTCTTAAATGCTGCGGTTTCTTTGGATAC
>WEDG01005128.1:0-37205 GCA_017591395.1 Schistocephalus solidus
GATAATGTGAACCGAAAAAGACAAGGCAGAACGGAATGGCCATTTCTGGCTTATTAGCCGTCATCAGCCATTCATACCCAATCCCAAGAAGCATACCTGGATTCAAAACCTACTTTGGTAATTGAGTCAAACGCTCTACCATTGAGCCACGGGCTTGTTGCTTGTCGGTTGCGACCGGGAATATGATGATAATGTGGCTCACCGATCTGCTTAAGGAACATTTATGTTCCGTTGTGCTCTGAAAGAAGACTAGAGCCCCCACAGGCGGCTGTATAGCGACGTGTAGCATATGTTGATAATTTGAACTGATGAAGACAAGGAGACCAGAATGGCCATTTCTGGCTTATTAGCCGTCATCAGCCAGTCATAACCAATCTGAAGTTTGGCAGACCTGGATTGAACCCGTGATTTTTCGTAATTGAGTAGAACGTTTTACCATTGAGCCACGGCCATTGCTTTGTCGGTTGCAATCGGAACATGATGATAGTGTGGGCTACTGATCTGCTTAAAGGAAACATTTATGTTCCGTTGTAGCCATGGAACTCAGACTAGAGCTCTCAGAGGCGGTCGCATAGCGACGTAGCATATGCTGATAATGTGGAACCAACAAAGACAAGGGAGACCAGAATAGTCATTTCTGGCTTATAAGCCGTCAGTCTGTCATTCCCAATCCCGACGTGTGACTGGGACTCTGGACCCGACCATGGGAAATTGAGTTGAATCGCCTCTACCGTTGAGTCACGGGGTCGTTGGTTTTTCGGTTGCGATCATAAATATGATGATAGTGTGTGGCTCAACGATCTGCTTAAGGAACATTTTTGTTCCGTTGTGCCCCTAGAACTCAGACTAGAGCTCTTCACAGGCAGTTCGGCATAGTGACGCTGTAGCATATGTTGATATTGTGAACCGATAAAGACAAGGGAGACCAGAATGGCCATTTCTGGCTTATAGCCGTCATCAGCCAGTCATACTCCAATCGAAGTGTAGCACACCTGGGATTCGAACCTTTACTTTTGCTAATTAAGTCGAGCACTCTACCATTGAGCCACGGGCTCATTGCTTTGTCGGTTGCAATCGAAATATGATGATAGTGTGTGGCTCACCGATTTTCTTAAGGAACATTTATGTCCCGTTGTGCCATGGATCTCAGACTAGAACACTCAGAGGCGGTCACATAGTAACGTGAGCATATGTTGATAATAGTGGAACCGACAAACACAAGTGAGACCAGAATGGCCATTTCTGGCTTATAAGCCGTCATCAGCCAGTCATACCCAATCCCAAGTGTAGCACACCTGGGATTCGAACCCTGACTTTGCTTATTTCAGTCGAACGCTCTACCATTGAGCCACGGGCTCATTTGCTTTGTCGGTTGCGATCGGGAAATATGATGATAGTTTATGGCTCAACGATCTGTTTAAGGAATATTTATTTTTCGTTTTGCACTGAACTCGAGACTAGAGCCCCTCACAGGCGGTCAAAATCATTGACGTGTATCATATGTTGATATTGTGGAACCGATAAAGACAAGGGAGACAATAATGGCAATTTCTGGATTTTTAGCCGTCATCAGCCAGTCATACCCAATCCGAAGTGTGGCACACCTGGGATTTGAACTCGCAACTTTTGGTAATTGAGTCGAACGATCTACCGTTGAGCCACGAACTCGTTACTTTGTCGGTTGAGATCGGGAATATGATGGATAGTGTGCGGCTCATTGATCTGCTTAAGGAACATTTATGTTCCATTATACCGATGTCAAAGGTCCTGGATAACTTCAGATCTTCACGAAGTTGTACACTTTTGGTTCACTGAGTGGTTGTCAGTTTGTATTGGTGCAGAGGCTGCGTAGTCAAGTTGACTAAGATGATAAATTTATTCCAATTTAATGTCGATGTATGAGGAATTTTGGCACGATGAAAATTCCAGGTGAACAAGAAGCAAGTAGGTTCGTGCAGTTGTAACGGTATTGTCCGGAACAGTCCTAGTGAAGTGGTAACGGAGTTCAAATTGTCCCGATGGTTTTTTTCTCCGAGTTGTGGAGAAAGCTGCTCAGAAAAGATGAGGAAAATAAAAGGTTTATAGAAACTATTAAAATAAATGTGCAGTCTTCATTTGAATACAGGTAGACTAGTTAACGACCTTATTTCAATAGGCAAGTTATTCCAAAGAAAGCTATATCTACAAGCAAAGAAAAGAGAGCGTTTAAAAGTGGAGGATGCTGGAGGAGGTATAATAAGCGTAAAATTTCTTTTGTTATAAGGAAGACTGACGGGAAAGCATGGGTAGATTTGAGCTATTTTTAAGTCTAAAAAGGAGACAAAAGTCTGCTTCCAGTCTCCTGACCCAAAGAAATTTTCGCTTCGGCAGCTGGCATCTGGTTGCGTAGGAAGTATTTCAAAGAGTCGGATACAGGAGTTTATTTGTGAAATGTCTTTGGACATTTTAAATTTCTGAACAGCTAGATTACTTCATTAAACCGGAGAAAGGACAGCAAAATTCAAGAATGAGAAGTACAAACATAAGAGAAAGTCATAATTTAATTTCAGGAAGGTAGAAATTATAAGAAATAAAGCCGAAAATCTGAGCAGTTTGGCCGTTATTCTATTTAAGTGCCCGGAACGGCATGGTAATTGGATAAAGATAAATTACAATGAGTGCGAAATCATGTACAGTTAAGTTTGAATAGTAGGTCAGCTATTGGTGATGACAATTGACACAAATCAGTGTGGTCAAAAAGTTAGATAAAATATCCGACAGTCAAAATATATCTTTGGGCATTGTTATGGAAGAGGCATATCTTGAATGGTGTTTGTGGGATTTAAAGGAGAAAAAACTGTCACTCCTGGATGAAAACCTTACGTGTTAGGTAAGACCTACATGTTGATGAGGGCGTATGAGGATTCAAAATGCTCCTCATAGTGGGAGAAATAATTTAACGACAGAGGCTACTTTTCAGCACCGCAGGTGTGATCCCAATGCGTATCGACTGGCTTTAAGCATAACCACCTGGCTATAAGCCTAACCGCTAGACAGAGGAAACATTCGCAGGCATAATGCGTACGTTTAGGGTCGAATGAGGAAAGGACCATAGAGATCGTGATGGTCATGTTAGAATTGCCAGAGAAGCGACCAAGATACTGTCATTGGCGATTTCTCAGACCACCAACAGAGGAGCCCGAAACGATCGTCATCAGTCCGTGAAGGGTCGACACTGCCGATGTAAACTGGCAATAAATAAATAAAGGCAGTCATGACCCCAACGTAAGATGACCATAGCACGGACGCAATAATAGTGTTCATTTTAGTTAATAACAATAGAGGAGCCACCTCGCCCATGCATTCTAGTGCTAATGGTGAGGCCGTCTTTACATAGGGTTGCTTTACCTGAAGTGTCCGATCTGCCGCTGCCGTCATTTTCCATGGGATTCTTTTTACTGTTAAAGCTTTTTAATAATCGTACATTTAATCCCCAATGTCTTGTTATTTCTTCAAGTTAAGTATTGTCGGTTCTTTTCGGTTTTTGCCATAGTCATATGGAATAAACTACCCCGGAATATAAAAATTCTGCGAAGTTATTCTTTGTTTAAGAGAACTATTACTAGTTTTCTGTATTCAGAACAGCTTCCAAGAATGCTGGGTAGAACACGGTAGAATCTGTTTTCCGGTTCGATGGAGAAAGCGGCATCTGAGCCCGATCACCGGTCTACCTTAAGGGCTATGATACCGTCTCTGCAACCTGCACCCGCTGACTTCTCCGTCAGACAGCGATCAACCGTCCACGGATGCACTCTTGCCTGGGGCAGAATCCCGGTTCCTGAAAATGACAGAGAGACTGCAAACAAACTGAACTTTTATTGGCTTTTCCCCGATCTGAACGGCTCTCATCCCACAGCAGCAGTTTTTTCTCCCGAATAACATAAAAATACAAAAAAACTAATAATTATATATATTCAGGCGTTTTTTCGCTGCCCGCCTGATCCCTACTGAATATTTCGTCTGATAGTGCATGTAACCGGGATTTAATACTATTATTATTATTATTTTTTATTTTTATCATTATTATTGCGATCATTGTTATGAGAAAACGCATGGCTCCGTTAGTACAGCGACATCGCGTTCGACATTTTAGCTTGGGGGACGGTATGCAAGTGTGAATGCCAGTGGCAGGGCGTACTTATTTGTCCGAGTTTCATCTTGAACTCTAACACCTATGTTCGCCTGGCACTGGCATTCACAGTTGCATACCGTCCCCCAAACCAGAATGTCGAACGCAATGTCCCTCTCCTAACGAAGCTGCTCAGGCCTGCTTGAACAAATATGTCCTTGTCGTTGGATACTTTAACGATCCTAATATCGACTGGGAAACTTGGACTGTTTTGGGTCCAATGGAAACAATTGATCATCGTTTGCTTGAGATGGTAGCTGAAAAAGTACTCTTCCAGAATGTACCATTCAGGACACGCGTTAGGGGAGGATGAAATTCGCATTTTCCAGACCTTGTGTTCACCGGAGATGATGAGAGTGTGCTGGATTTAGTAGATGAACCACCGATGGGTGTAAGTGACCGTATTGTACTGCTCTTTGAATATTCCATGTTCCCACAGCCTGACTCACTTAAGCAACTGGAAACAAACATCTTGAAGGGAGAGTTTGACGGCACGCAAATCTCAGTAATACTGTGGACTACCACATTTCGGCAAACTGTGGACGAATGCTGGAGAACGTTCAGCTCGTCGGTTGAAAGAATTATTAATCTTAATTTTCCCCTAAAAAGAAAGAAAACAAACAATCGTCCGCTGTGAATAAACCGTGAATCTTAGATCTCTTTTAAAAGGAGAAAAAAGATGTGAAAGTGGTTTTGACTAACAGGGAGTGTCGAACACTTGCATGAATACTAATGACAACGGGGTATCTGTAAGCGTGAGGCAAAACTGACTCCGAAGAACTATGAGATAACCATACTGCAAAATTATTTGCAACAACCTTAGATCCTATATGGTTACATACGTAATAAGCAAAGAAATGGTGACCCGATTCCAGCGCTGCGGTCCCAAAACGGAGTACTGGAAATGGGTGACCAAACAAAAGCCTCAATCCTCTCTAGCTTTTGCAGTCACTCATGAAAAAATCCTCCTCCATTCCCCTAGTCAAAGCACCTGCAAAATTTGGAAACGTTTGCCCTAGAAAATAATCTTTACTTCATGTTCACATTGGTAAGGACTGAATTACCCCACCTGAAGCCTGCAAAATTACCGGTGTCAGATAGAATTCATCTGCATGCCACTGTCGGTGATATTCCAAAAGTCCATGGAAGAGGGCAAACTACCACAGGAATGGAAAACTGCACTTACCTCCCCGATTCACAAAACAGGATCCAGGCTGGTTTCGGAAAATTGCCGTCCCATTTGTTTAACTTGCATTTAGTGCAAGTTCATGGAACAACTTATTAAGAGACACGTAGTTAAATATCTGAAGCAAAAGAACCTATAATATGCTGCCGAGCGTGACTTTTGCCCTTTTCACTCATGTCTTATGAGTGGTCTTTGCTAGCAGGAAAAATTGACAAAAGCTAAAGACCAAGGCCGTCCGGTTGATGGGATTTTCTTCGACTGCAAGAAGGTTTTAGATAGCGTACCTCATTGGCGACTGTTACAGAAGATTTTTAAGTGTGGTATCCAGGGTAACGTTTTTAAGTTTAGCAAAAGATTTCTGTCCACAGAATACGAAAAGTACTTATTGGTCTGCCCTGGATGAATAAAAACCGTGCTCCCATCAAGCGGGTGCAAAGACGGGCGAAAACATTGGTGGACGGTCTTAGAACTCTGTCATATCCAGAAAGATTTATGAAGTTTACTACGTTTCCCTTATCCTATAGATAAATGAGATGTGACCTGCTGTGGACATTCCACATTAACCACGGACATGCCTGGTCGCTGAAATCCGAAGCTTTCTCTGAGTTTTTAAACATGACTCACCTGCGCGGTCATCCACATAAGGTCAAACGCTAATGTTTGCACCTAGATCAATGAACAAATGGTGCTCGGACTGCTAGAAATAATGAAGGTACCTTAATAATATCCGAATTGAAAAAGTCAAACAAAAATTTCTATTCCATAAGATATATGGATACATAGAACGTCCTCTAAAATACTTTTCAAAAACTTCATAACGTAGATAAATTTAAAATAAAAACTGCACATAATTTTGTATCATATACGACACGTTTCAAATCAGTTTCCTAGCATGTAAATTGGATAGAAAGGGATCTGGTGATGACTGCCACCGGAGTAACATCCGATAGTAAGCCTAAAAACACTAAAATAGTAGATAAACAAAATAATTCCATCATACTGCACAAATACAAATATTACCACTTTTCTTCTCGCACTTACGAACTCACCTATCACACACCATTTTTAGCGACAAATACTAACATACCATCAACAAAACGCAACTGACGCGCGCCCTTCGAATTCGGTTTTAAATTTTCGACACTCGAGGAATTTACTCCTTTCGAGATTTCAGTCTAATGGTCACTCTTGCGGACTTTATTTATTAAGCTTTGGATTCTATTTTACATACTCTTCATCCTCATAAGACTACTGCAGTACAGAAGTGGAAACGCCCGATATCCTCCTCTTGTGCACTTCTTACCAGCAGCTCTACGAGATCTTCCAGTCTACAAACGGCTGAGTCATTTCGATATTTTACTCATAAACTTCCTCCCGCTAAACCCTTTGTCCTATATTTTAACACCCTGTATCGTTTTTGCGATTTATCATGGAATTCAAAAATATACCCTTCGGGAATCGTGCAAAATAGGTGGCACCGCGAAAGTTCAAACCAGGGCACCAGTGTGTGGGAAACGACGGCGATACAACTGAGCTATCGCCCCACGACGAACGTGCTGATTTTAATTTAAATTATGGAAGAAACACAAGTCATTACACAAATGACTTCATTTCCGGACATGTTTCCTTAAAGTTACTTCCAGCAAAACGGGCCAAGAGTTTAATAAGTTTGTTGTATGTCAATTACGAGGACGAAGCGTCTGTGACATGCTTTAAACTTCTTCAATAATTTTCGGGACTTGAAAAGGATATGCAGGGGCTGAATATGGAGATAGAGAAGTTGAAGAAACTTTCTCGCATTTTACCCAAACAGAAGCAGCCCGTAATGATGGCAAATGAGAGAGACAAGCGCACATACGCATGCACAGCTTCCGCAGCCATCACATCCAATAAGTAAAATTACGCTGCGTCTGCGGAGCTCAGTGTAACCGTTAAACAGTCTCTAGTATGGAAAGATGCCAATCAGCAGAGATACCAGAAAATGAAGAGACGAGTTTTGGAAGATGAAGTTAATATCTCATGCAAAACTTTAAGTCCCAGAACCCCAGCATCGGATGAAAATCACTCTCATGTTGAAGTGTCAGTATCCACGAGTAACGCCACCTCTGTGAACTCCCACCTTAGCGTAGGCGGGCAAATTAGGACCTCGTCCATAAATCGTAATCGAAAGATAGTAATACGAGAAGTCCCAGAATCCACATCCTGCATTCCGACGGAACGAGTGACACACGACCTAGATCTTCTTCCTGAATATGCCAGTACAGTCCTGAAGAAAGGGGAAATTTTCACCGTACAAAAATCTTTCTGACTAGGCAAAGCAGACCCCCAGCTGCGACAGGAGAACATACCCAAGGCCTCTAAAAATTATTTTAGAAAATAAAACCCAGGCAGCACTTCTGTTAGAAGAAAGAATGACCTTACTATTATTTTTATTTATTGCCAGTTTACAGGCAAGGTCAAAAGGGATATATACAGTAAGGGGTCCAGCTGACAGTGAAAAAAAACTCCTGATCGTTCTTTAAGGTATTTTCAGGAGAAAAAACTGCAGCTTGTTGAACAGATTAAAGTTTAGGACAGGGAAGTGTTGACACAGGTGCACAGTGTAGTACTTCTCCTTTCGGTGTTGTGGATCTGGTCTTCTGTACTAGCAGCAAGTATGCCGGCGAGCGGCTGCTAGCTGTAGACTGAGGAATAACCCGATTACGGACTGCAGAGCCAGCAATATTGCCTTCAGCATGAAGTCCGGCATAGGATTCAGAGTCCGTGGACGCCATCAGAACGGAAAAGAGCTTCCAGAGAATCAGCACCCAAAATTCGCGGAAGGTGTCCTGAATGTAGAAAACTAGTGACAGCTCTCGTAAACAAAGGATAGTTTTGCTGAATTTTAATACTTCTGGGTAGTTTATTCCAGATTGCTATAGCATTTACCGAAAAAAACTGACGGTATTTAACGGTGCGTGCCAAAGGAAGAAATAAGAATACATCTCTATGATTGGTGCGCCGACAGTGGTCGAGCTGCCTCAGGGATGTAAGGGGGTTAAAGGTAAAACCGTTTAAAAAGCTTGAACAGTAAAAATAGTCCCTTCTGTAATCTACGAAGCCACAACGGGTCGAGGCTTGTAAGCTCACAGCGTTGTTGGTAGGACAAGTTTCTGTGCTCTGAAGTAATAACTCTTTTTAGTAAAGAAGTGCTGGACTGATTCTATCTTCCTCCGTTCACTCGCGTGCAGAAGGCTAAATAGAAACGAGCAGTATTCCAGACTAGGTCTGACATACATTTTATAAAGGCTGGTCCTAATATTGAGGGTTTTAAAATTTCTGAGAATAAACCCAGTGGTTTGGCGTGCTTTAGAGACAATCAGGGCGCAGTGCTCTGACAGATTAAGACTACTAGAATATGATATGCCCAGATCCGTTATAAACCCGGGCACATTTAAGTCATGACCGTCTATGCTTAGATGAGGCTGATGGTTGTCACAACTAACCATAACGGAGCATTTGTGCCAAGAGAGCGAAAGGCGCCATGTGCGACACCACTGAGCGAAGGCTTGAAGATCCTTTTTTAAGAGCTCAAGCACAATGTGGCGATCGACCGGTTTATAACGATAGGCAACTTTTAAATCATCAGCGTACATAAAGGGCCTACCATACTGAAAACAATCAGGAACATCGTTCACAAAAAGGCAAAATAGAAGCGGGCCGAGTACACTACCCTGAATAACGCCACTCCTCACGTGCGTGGGGTTGGAGATAACATCGGAAATTTTTACCCGTTGTGCGCGATCATTCAAATAGGAGGATATTAAGTTCAGAAGCTTGTTACCTATGCCGAAGGAAGTAAGTTTCAGCAGGAGGAGATCGTGGTCAACACGATCAAAAGCCTTCGTGAAGTCGAAATAAACGGTGTAAATTGCAAAACCACTATCTCTAGATTGTAGCACATGATCAAAGTAAGAGAGCTGGCAGGTGTCACAAGATCTTTTTTTCGAGAAACCCATGCTGAGCCGCATTAAGTAGGTTATTCTCTGTTAGGTGACGCATCAACTTGTCTTTAATCAAGGTCTCTAATATCTTCGAGGCTGCTGGCAGTGTATTTATTGGCCTAAAGTCGTCAAATGACGTAGTTCTGCCGTGTTTGGGTATAGGCAAAATGTGCGATTCCTTCCATAAAATATGGAAGGTTTCACTTTCAAGAGCAAGATTGAATATCTTATACAGAAGTGACGGAAATATATCATTTGCATCCGCCTTTAGAACGCTGACCGGGACGCCATCTGGTCCAGGACTGTAAGATTGGCGAGAACGCCGAATGGCTACGGTTACGTCCCAGAGGGTAAAAGTTATGTTTTCGAGGACGTTACCGGTCCAAACCCGGACGTTTGGAAAGGGGGCGACCGAATGTTCACTGAAAGTTCTAGACAAGAAAGCATTGAAGCTATCAGCCGTCAACTTAGCGTCAGCTATAGGGTTTCAAAAGCATCTCGAAGTACAGGGTACTGAGTTTTTCTCTGCGATTTTACAGTCCGCGAAAAGAGTTTTTGCAACATTGTACGAAGGGTTTTCGGCAAAGTTAACCTCTTCAGCTAGTCGCTTTTCTTCGGAGAGCCTCTTAGCCTGTTCAAAGATTTGCTGGATCAATGGCAGGACGGAAGTGTCATTTAGTCGATGAAAACGACGCGAGAGTCTACGCAATCTACGGCGGAAAGGTAAAGGGAGGTAGACTTCATCCTTGACATTAATTATTTTCTTACGAGGAACAAAACGAGAAATGAGTGGACCTAGAACTTGGTAGAATGTATCAGTACAAACATTCACATCCAAACATAGAAAGAAGTTAGTCCAATCGTGGGAATTAAGATGTGTTAGTAATTCCCCCATATTTGCTGATCGGAAATCGTGGAAAAAGCTATATTTTTTGAAAACGTTTCATCAGCCTCGATTTCTAGTGAAGAAGCAACTATAGCATGGTCTGAACTCCCAAGTGGGTCTAAAGGTGAAACTGACAGTGGCTGACAACCTCTGCAGAAGATAAGATCAAGTATGTTTGATCCTCGGGTGGGAAAAATCAACTACCTGATCCCACATGCCAGTATCTATGGCCTCAAGCAAGTTTTCGAACTTTGCAGGACCGGAAGGTGGAAACCAATGAACTTCAGGGAGATTGAAGTCACCTGCAATCAAGCAGTACTTCATATTTAGGTCAACTGCGGCATGAAATGCCTGTGAGAGACGGAGATCGTAATCCCCACTTGCGTTTGGGGGGCGATAGACACAACCGACGAGTAAAGAGTAGTTATCTTTAAGAACTACTCGGAGCCAACAACTCTCTTCTACCGCGGTAAATTGTCGATTATCCAACGGCAGAAAGGTAAGTGGCTGCTTAATATAGATGCAGCTTCCTCCGCCACGGCCCTCGTGTCGATCGTTACGAATATAGTCGTACCCTTGAATATTGAGTTCAGAGTTGGATACACAGGGTGTTGCCCAAGTCTCTGTAACTATTACAATGTCGGGGCAGTGGATTAAAGCCAGAGTCTGGAGCAATGGCATCTTATTAAGCAGAGATCTGGCATTTAATACGAATAATTTAAGCGCGCACGTTCTTGGTTTCTGAGAAGGGACAGTTAGGCTGTCAGAGTGAATGCCTTCGGCCAAAGAAATGTTCTTTCACTTGAACAATTTGTCCGTTTCTTATTTGGAGATGTGCCTCGCCATTGGTCCTTCGTGTTTCCAGTTCTATTATTAACTGTCTCATTTTTAGTCTCTCCTTCAGTCCGTATTCCGGTTGAAAAAAACTTCAGAATGCAGGCCCCGTAGGGTTGTTTTCTCTGTAGCAGGAGCTGTGCCTGTGCTTCGTTTTCCAAGATGATTTTAAGAGGTCTTGGTCGAGAATTTGATTCGGGTGCGGACAGAGCTTTCCCTATTCTATATGCCTTGAGAATGTGGATGGACTCGCCGTCCGTTAGCATCGTTTTTGCATACAATTGAAGGAGATCCAAGTCATGTTTGACTCGCTCCTTTGGAATACTTGAAGCTGACTCCGGGACCCCTTTAATGACTAAATTATGTTTTTCGACTCAAACGAGGGCCCGTTTGTAACTCAGATCTTTCAGCTGAGTGAGTACTGGTAACCAATTCACTTGGCCCGGTAGGTCCACATGAACTGGGTGTTGGGCAGGCTAGAGCCAAATCTCTGCAAGACTTGTTCTTCTTAGACCTTTTCTTCTTTGGCTTAACGAACTCGCCAACCTCTTCAACATCGTATGTTGGTGCATCGTCTACCAGTGATGTGGCGATGGGCGGTAAAGCCAGATTAGTGCTGATGCTACCCGAACTAAGTACCGGTAGAGTGGCGCAAGGACAAGATGGGGCTCCCTTCGGAAGTAGCGAAATTTCCTCTGGTTTACCGGGTCCAGCAGTCGCGATATGTTTAATGTGACTTTTATGTAAGCTTGAAGAAGCTATAAATGAATACGAATTTTGCTTTGTTGTAGGTTTATTACGAACAGGGGCGTTTTTAGCAGTTGGGCGAGATATAGATTTTTTTAAGTTATCTATTTCTTGTCTTAGATTCCTTATTTCCTGCTCCATCCCTGAGAATTTCTGCTGGAGGCTGAAACACCCCATACATGTTTCGTCTTCGTAAGCTACATTGGTTAAGCTTACTGAACTTTTACCCCGTTTAGCGGGAGGTGAACAAATAGCAGAATAACGATGGTTAAAATTGTTTTCTGCTTGTCCATTAACTTGCTTAACAAGATCCCCTGCCAATATGGCCGAGTGGGTAGAGGCGCCGAGAGACGGTCCCAAGCAGCTTGGTCGTGGACCAATTTTTTGTGACAATAAACTTATGGAACTTGAGTTTTTGCATGTTATAATTGCCACAAAAATTAATAGAGAGTCAGCTGAGTTTTCAACAATAAGAATTTGAAAATATAAGGACTCAGCCTTTGGTTTGAGTCCCTTCCGCGATTGAGAGCAGATGCAGGGATCACACAGCCGGCGTGAGTTTCGGAAAGCAGCAAAGATCGAGGGTCCAAGTTGCAATTTATAAACTCAGAGGAATATAAAGATAATTCTTTAATAGATTTTCCAACACCGTGTCTTCTACACTGAGGTAGAGACTTAAAACTCGTAGGCTCGAGGTACTTGAAATTCGAAACCAATTTCAAACAACGCGCCAACAGGCATTGCCCTTGATGACCCTATTAATGTTAAGTTATCATTGCATGTGTACAGTCAATATAAAATGTTATACATTTTAAAATGTTTGAGTCAAAGCATAAGATAGCTTCAAATGCGTTTTCACAGCCATAGGCGAAACATTGTGGAAGAAAAGTAGAGCCCGAAAGATTTTAAAAGGCTGGTTTTAAGAAATCATGCTGTGACAGTCGTCTTTTGTCAAAAATAATGCAATCAAGCCTTCTTTTAAAATCAATAATGCTTTCAGAGTTAACCATCTCGCTTGGTAACGAGTTCCAAGCTCGTACCCATCGTTGGCTGAAAAAAAACTTTCTCAGGTTCAATTGCGTGCGTTCGCTATTAACCTTGTAAGGATGACCACGCAGATGAGTTGTGCAGGCAAAGTCGAAGAAATCCTCCGATCTCAGGGTGGAATCATGGCCCCTGATAATCCGGAATGTCCAGAGCAGGCTACACCGTAAGTGCCTGTAGGAAAGAGGAAATAAGTCAAGCTTTTTTAATCTGTCTTGGTACGGTAAAGTCTTAAGACCGTCAACCATCTTCGTTGCTCTCCGTTGCACCTGTTCGAGGAGGTCAACATCTTTCTTCATCCACGGTATCCAAGCTGGTACTCCGTAATCTAAATGTTGTCTCACAAAGGCGCCATAGACTTTTCCGAATAGATCAGGTGGGAATATTTTAAACGCACGTCTGATCCAATGTAGTGCACATGGTGCCTTCTGGACTGCTTTCTTACAGTGTTCTGAGGGCATCAAATTCACAGTTGTCCACATGCCCAGATCTTTGTATGTTTCGACCTCTTTTAATGCAGTGCCATTTATAAAGTACTGGTGTCTCAGAGATACTTTTCGACCGGCGCTTAGATGTAGGATCACGCACTTGGATACATTAAACTTAAGAAGCCACTTAGCCGACCAGGCACTTAGTTTGTCGATATTCGATTGTAACCCTTTTGCGTCATCAGCGCAGCTGATTTCAGTCCATATTTTAATGTCATCTGCAAACATGACAGCTTCACAATCTAGGTCCTTGAGACAGTCGTTCACGTAGATTAGGAAGAGTAGGGGGCCCAAACAGAACCCTGTGGAACACCACTTTCTACTTTTGCCCATTCTGAGCTAGAGTTTCCAACAACAACTCTCTGTACTCTGAATGACAAGAAACTCTTGATCCAATTGAAAAGTTTTCCTTGAATTCCTACGTTCCAAATCTTCTGTAAAAGAAGCCCGTGTGGTACACTATCAAAGGCCTTTTTGAAGTCAAAAAATACAACATCTACTGCATGACCCTTATCTGTGGCCTTTGTCCATTTCTCGTGTGACTGAAGGGCACTCGTGAGACAGGAACGTCCTGGACGGAAGCCGTGTTGGGCATCGCATAGGATTTGGTTGTTTTCCAGATAGCGCATTAAATGACTCTTGATAATACGCTCCATTATTTTGCACGCTATGCAAGTTAAACTGACAGGGCGGTAATTTTCCCAGTCGATTCGTGAACCTCCTTTATAGATCGGGGTGATGAATGCGCACTTCCATTCTTCCGGGAGTTTGCTTTCTTCAAAGGACTTTTGGAATATGATGGACAGTGGTATACACAGTTCGTTAGCAAGTTCTCTTAAGGCTATTGCAGGAATTCTATCCGGCCCAGGCGACTTGGCTGGTTTTATACGGAGTAATTCGGTTTTAACTACGGTCGGTGAAAAGTCTAGGTCTAGGTCCTCTGTTGTGGATGAGGAGGAGATGGAGGAGTAAGGGAAAAGGGGGGTACACATTGGTTGACAAACTGTTTGAATAGCAGCAAAATTATTAGGCTCTCTAGTGAAGACGGTCTGGAAGAATTTGGAAAGGAGGGATGCTTTATCCTGGTCATCGGTCTCCAGTTTTTGTCTGCAGACCTAAGGGCAGGTATCATTTCCTGAATTCTCTTTGTACTCCGTATGTAGCCATATAGCATTTTGGGGTGTTCCAACAATTTTTGCAGTATGTTTAGTTCAAAATTCCTCCGCAGCTTAGTAGCCTCACATTTACAAACGTTGCGTTGTTGCTTATATTCCCGTAAGTGAGCATCGGAGCCGGTTTGTCTGTAACGCCTCCAGAAGCGATTTCTTTTTTTGAAAGAGGCCTGCAAGTTTGAGTTTATCCACTTTGGGCGGTTTGTGGTTGTCTTTTTCCTGAGAGGACAGTTGAGGTAAACAATCCTTTTCAATAACGAACTCAATGTCGTCCAATCTTTATTGGTTTCACCATGTAGTTCTGTTTCCCAGGATATCTCTGACAGTTGTCTTCTCATAAGTGAGTAGTCCCCCTTCCAAATGTTTCTTACCCAGTATCGGGTAAATTTGGTTTGGAAAACAGTGAGTACTCGAAGCACAGCGTAATGTGATCACTTGAACCTAATGGCGGTCGGTCCTGTAGGTCTAGCACATTTTCCTCATCTCGGGTAAAAATCAGGTCAAGACAGTTTGATTGTTGTCCTTCTCTCGTCCGTGTTCCAAAGGTGACGTACTGAGAGAGAAGTTTGTCTGTTGCCCATTGTAGTAGTTTGTGGTTGAAGTTATCTGGCATTCCCGGCGCAGTCCATGTTTTCCAGTCAATATCAGGAGCGTTAAAATCCCCAACAATGAGTACAGCTTTCTTCTCGCTGGCTTTGTAGAGTTCCGTTATGAGAATGAGATCCTGATCAGAAGTCTGATAAGGCGAACGGTACACAACCGATATCGTCAGTGGTCTAGAATACTTAGCAGATATAGTAATGCTTAAGACTTCCACATCGCGTAATGGAATATGTATGTCAGCCATTGCGGTCAGCTTGCGAGTGACATAAACTATGACTCCTCCTCCTCGACTTGGTCTTTCTCTCCTGAAGTTCTGATATCCTCTGAGGGATATTTCGGCATCAGTTATTTTTGCAGTAAGCCACGTTTCAGTGAAAGCCATAACGTCTGGTTTTATTTCGTCAACAACGTTTCTTAGGTCGTCCAACTTGTTGAACAGGCTTTGTACATTTGCGGAGATGACTTTCAATGACCGATTCGTCGGGGAGACCCAGCCTTCATTGTTACAGGTTTTAGCCACAGGAATGACCCATTTATGTAGACTATTTGACCGTCTTTGATTTTCAGCCGTTTCTCTCCTCTGCCAATTCTCTCCATCAATTCTTTCCGAAGTTCCCTCATTTTCAGCCGTTCCCTCGGCTCGTAATCCAGCTGAAAAAAACACTTGTTTGTGCGATCCCCGTAAGTTCCTTCTTCCTTCTAACAGAAGTGCTGCCTGGGTTTCATTTTCTAAAATAATTTTTAGAGGCCTTGGGGATATTCTCATGTCGCGGCTGGGGTCTGCTTTGCCTAGTCGGAAAGCTTTTTGCACGGTGTAAATTTCCCCTTTCTTCAAAACTGCACTAGCATATTCATAAAGAAGATTTAGATCATGTGTCACTCGTTCCTTCGGAATGCAGGACGTGGATTCTGGGAAACCCCGTATTACAATATTTCGTTTACGATTTATGGGCGAGGTCTTAATTTGCCCGCCCACGCTAGGTTGGGAGTTCACAGAGGTGGCGTTACTCGTGGATGCTGGCACGGTGTAAATTTCCCCTTTCTTCAGGACAGCACTACCATGTTCATGAAGAAGATTAAGATCGTGTGTATTTCGTTCCTTCGAAATGCAGGACGTGGATTCTGTGATCCCCCTTTTTACGATATTTCGTTTACGATTTATGGATGAGGTCTTAATTTGCCCGCCCTCGCTAGGGTGGTAGTTTACAGAGGTGGCGTTACTCGTGGATGCTGGCACTTCAACACGAGAGGGATTTTTGTCCGATGCTGTGTCTTCTGAAACTCGTTTCTGTATTTTATTGGATCCCTGCCGGTTGCCCTCTTTCCTTACTGGATGCTGTTTAACAGCTACATTGAGCTCCGTTGACGTAGCGTCATCTTCCTTGTGGGATGTGATGGCTACGGAAGCTGTGCCTGCGTATGTGAATTTGTCTCCCTCGGGTTCCATCGTTAGGGACTGCTTCTTTTCAGGCAAATTGTGAGAAAGTTTCTTTAACTTCTCTATCTCCATCTTCAGCCCCTGCATATCCTTTTCAATCTCCGAAATTTTGTGAAGAAGTTTAAAGCCTGTCGCACACGCTTCGTCCTCGTAATTGACATCCAAAAAACTTACTAAACTCTTGGCCCGTTTGGCGGGAGGTGATTTTAAGGAAGCATGTCCGGAAATGAGGCCATTCGTATAATGATTTATGTCTATTCCATCATTAAAAATTAGGTCAGAGAGTTTGTCGTGCGCCAATAGCTCAGTGGTTTCACCGTCGTTCCACGCACGCTGATGCCCCGGTTCGAATCTCGGCAGTGCCACATATTTTGCACGATTTCCGAAGGGTATATTTTTGACTTCCATGATAGATCGCAAAAACGATAAAGGGTGTTAAAAATATGGGACGAAGGTTTTAGCGGAAGCAACTTTATGAATAAAATATCGAAAGGACTCAGCCCTCTGTTGACTGGAAGATCTCGTGGAGTTGCTGGCGAGAAGTGCACAAGAAGAGGATATCGGGCGTATCTGCTGTTCTGCTGCAGTATTCTTGTGAGGATGAAGAGTATGTCGAATAGAATCCAACACTTGATAAATAAGTCCGCAAGAGTGACCAGAAGACTGAAATCTCAAAAGTAGTAAATTCCTCGGAGGTCGAAAATTTTAAACCGAATTCGAAGGGCGCGGCAGCGGCGCGGCAGCTCTGGAATGTCAGGATGTGAACACCTGTACCGGTATGCTTTACGAAATTTTAGATCCACTTATTTCTCGTTTTGTTCCCCGTAAGCAATTAATTAATGTCACGGATGAGGTTTATCTCCCTTTATCTTTTCGCCGTAGGTTGCGTAAACTCTCTCGTCGATTCCATTTGCAAAACGATATTTCCGTTCTGCCCTTGATTTATCGTATTTTTGAGCAGGCCAAGAGGCTAACCGAAGAAAAACGGTTAGCCGAAGAGGTCAAATATGTCGAAAACCGTTCGTTAAATGTAGCGAAACTTTTTTCACGCGCAATAAGAACCCATAGTAAAACATGGCATCCCGTACTACTGGACTCCGTTGGCAATCCTGTAGTTGATGACAAATTGACGGCTGATAGTTTTAACGTTTTCCTGTCCAGAACATTTATTGAAAATTCGACCGCTCCCCCTCCGCCCATCCAGGTTTGGACCGGTGCCATCCTCGAGACCATAACTTTTATCCTCTGGGACGTAACCGTAGCCATTCGACGTTTTCGTCAATCTTATAGTCCTGGACCAGATGGCGTACCGATCAGTATTATAAAGGCGGATGCTAATGATATTTTCCCGTCACTTCTTTTTAAGATATTTAATCTAGCTCTTGAAAGTAAAACCTTTCCCAGTGTATAGAAGGAATCGCACATTCTACCTATCCCCAAACACGGCCAATCTACGTCATTTGACGATTTTCGGCCAATCAACACACTGTCCGCAGCTTCGAAAATCCTGGTGACCTTGATCAAAGATAAGATGATGTATCATTTAACTGAGAATAACCTATTGAGTGCAGCCCAGCATGGGTTCCTCAAAACAAGGTCTTGTGACGCATGTCAGCTCTCTTTCTTTGATCATGTTCTACAATCTAGGGATAATGGCTTTGCACTTTACATAGTCTATTTCGATTTCACAAAGGCCTTCGATCGTGTTGGCCATGCCCTTCTTCTCCTGAAACTCTCCTCTTTCGGTATATGTGGTAAACTTCTGAGCTTGATATCTTCTTACCTGAGCTCTCGTACACAACATGTTAAGATCTTCAATGCTATCTCAAACTCGGCACGTGTGAGGAGTTGAGTTATTCAGGGTAGTTTGCTAGGCCCGCTTTTATTTTGTCTTTTTTGTCAATGATGTGGCAGGTTTATTTCGAAATGGTGGGCCCTTTTTGTATGCCGACTAGTTAAAAGTTGCCTACCGATACAAGCCGGCAGATCGTGACACCGTGCTTGATCTATTAAAAAATGATCTCGAGGCCTTTGCCCAGTGGTGCTGCACATGGCGCCTTTCCCTTTCTTGGCACAAATGTTCCGTTATGGTTGTCGGTGACAACCATCATCCTCATCTAAGCATAGATGGCCACGATATACCTGGCGTTGTTAAGGACCTGGGTATATAATATTCCAACGGTCTCAATCTTTCAGAGCATTGCGCCCTGATTGTCTCCAAAGCACGCAGAACTGCCGGGTTTATCCTCCGAAATTTTAAAACTATTGGTATTAGACTCCGCCTTTATAAAATGTACGTTAGACCTGGCCTGGAATACTGCTCGTTTCTATTTAGCCTTCTGCGCGCTAGCAAACGGAAGAAAATAGAATCGGTCCAGCACTTCTTCACGAAAAAGAATTTTATCGTTGGAGAACCGTAATCTGTCGTATCAAGAACGCTGTGGGCTTGTAAACATTGATCCCTTATGGTTTCGCCGAGTGCAGAAGGGACTCTTTTTGCTGTTTAAGCTTTTGAATAGTCGTACATTTAATCCCCTTACCACTGTGAGGCAGCTTGACCATCCTCGGCGCAGCAGTCATCGCAATGTCTTTTTATTTCTCCCCTTAGCTCGCACAGTTAAGTATCGACAGTTCTTTTCGGTAAACGCCATGGCCATGTGGAATAAACTTCCCCAAAATATAAAAATCCAGCGATGTTATTCTTTGTTTAAGATAACTATTACTATTTTTTGCAGTCAGAACAGTTTCAAAGAATTCTGGGCACTGACATGGTAGAATCTGTTTTCCTGTTTGACGGAGTGCGCGGCATCTGAACCCGATCCCAAGTGTTACCTTAAGGGATACGGCACCGTCTCTGCAGCCTGCACCCGTTGACTTCTTCGGCAGACAGTGAGCAACCGTACACTGATGCTTTCTTGCCTGGGGCAGAATCCCGGTTCCTAGCAAAGACAGAGAGACTGCATACAGACTGCAATCATGTTAGCCCTTCCCTGAGCTGAATTGCTATCATCCTTACAGGCGGCAGATTTTCTACTGAATAACATAAAGATAGGAAAACTGATATATATTCAGGAGTTTTTTTTTCACTGCCAGCCTCTACCCACTGAATATTTCATCTGACAATGCCTGTAAACCGGCATTAAATACAATTATTACTATTATTAAATGTTTTTTTCAGCCAGGCTACGAGCCAAAGGAACAGCTGAAAATTAGAGAACTAAGGAGAGAATTGAGGGGGCGAATTGACAGAGGGGAGAAACGTCTGAAAATCAAAGATGGTCAAAAAGTCCAGATCAATATGTCTTTTCTGTGGCCAAAACCTGTAACAGTGAGAACTGGGTCCCCCCAACGAATCGATCATTGAAAGTCATATCGGCAAATGTACAAAGCCTGTTCAACAAGCTGGATGTCCTAAGAAATGTTGTGGATGAAATTAAACCAGACTTTACGGCTTTTACTGAAACGTGGCTTACTGCAGACATTTCTGATTCCGAAATATCACTCAAAGGATATCAGCACTTCAGGAGAGATAGACCAAGTCGAGGAGGAGGAGTCATATTTTATGTCATTCGCAAGCTAACCGCTATGGCTGATATAGACATTCCATTACGCCATGTGGAAGTCTTAAGCATTACTATATCTACTAAGTATTCCAGATCACTGACGATATCGATTGTGTACCGTTCACTTTAGCAGACTTCCGATCAGGATCTCATTCTCATAACGGAACTCTACAAAGCCAGCGACAAGAAAGATGTCCTCATTGTTGGGGATTTTAACGCTCCTCGTATTGACTGGAAACATGGACTGCGCAGGGAATGCCAGATAACTTCAACCACAAACTACTTAAAGGGGCAATATACAAACTTCTCTGTCAGAACGTCACCTTTGGAACACGGATGAGAGAAGTATAACAGTCAAGCTCTCTTGACCTGATTTTTACCCGAGATGAGAGAAATGTGCTAGACCTACAGGATCGACCGCCATTAAGGTCAAGCGATCACATTAAGCTGTGCTTCGAGTACTCACTGTTTTCCAAACAAAATTTTCCCGATAGTTGGGAAGGAAACATTTGGAAGGAAGACATCTTACTTATGATAGGACAAATTTCAGAGATATACTGGGAAACATAACTAAATGGTTGATCAAATAACGATTGGACGACTTTCAGCTCGTTGTTGAAAAGGGTTGTTTACCTCAAATTTCCTCTCACAAGAAAGATGACCACAAACAGCCCAAATTGGATAAACTCAAATTTGCAGGCCTCTTTCAAAAAAATCACTTCTGGAGGCGTTACAGACAAACCGAATCCGGTGCTTTCTTAAGGCAATATAAGCAGCAACGCACCCTTTGTTAAAGCGAGGCTACTAAGCAGCGAAGGAAGTTCGAACTGAATATATTGCAAAAATCGTTGGAACATCCCAAAATGCTGAATTGCATACGGAGTACAAACAGAACTCAGGAAATGATTCCTGCTCTTAGATCTGCAGGCGGAAAACTGTAGGTTGATGACCAGTTTAACGCATCCCTTCCTTCCAAATTCTTTCAGACCTTCTTCACCCGAGAGCCTTATACTTACGCTGCTATTCCACTTCCTCCTCCTCCTCATCCAAAGCAGAGTACCTAGACCTAGACTTTTCACCGACCATAGTTATAACCTAATTACTCCGTAATAAGCCTGCCAAGTCGCCTGGGTCGGATAAAATTCCTGCATTAGCACTTAGAGAACTTGCTGACGAAATGTGTAAACCACTGTCCATCATATTCCAAAAGTCCTTTAAAGAAAGCAACCTCCCGGAAGAATGGAAGTGTGCATTTACCGCTTGATCTATAAAAGAGGTTCAAGACTGGACTGTGAAAATTACTGCCCTGTCAGTTTAAATTGCAGAGCGTGTAAATATGTAGCGTATTATCCAGAGGCATTTTAAGAATTAATATTTGGTAAACAACGGCAAGGCACCGTCTAAACAAACATCACTAATGAAATAAAGTTGTGACAATGTGTGCAGATATAATGAACAAATACTTAATAATGTAAACAGAACATGTCCTGCTAGTTCAAAAGATAGCAATGTTTTTAAATTAATAGTGAACAAGAAAGATAGGCAGTGAAACAAACTACTACCTTAAAAATGGAGGCAGAGTTCAATATGCCTTCATTTTCGAATAGAAGGTAGGAGAAAAAAACTGCTTAGGAAAATAAGGTCAGGTGGTAGAGTAGGAAAATACTGCAGCAACATTTCGGAATGAGATAATGAAATGTCGAGATGGTTCGTTCTTGATCACTTAGGCGTATGAGACAAAATCTTATGAAAAAGCGTCAATTAACTTGAGGCCTTAGCATCTTAGGATCCAGAATTGAATTCCAAAGATGGTTAGTATCCAACGAAACGGCAGCATTTTTTTGGACTGTGGACCACCGAATGTGTACGTCTGAATCACTTCATCGTTTGGATTACTGGTGATATAAGGAGACATCATGGTTCATGGGCAACTCGAGGTAGCGAAAATATAGTTTCAAGAGGGTCACTTAAATTCCCGATGGTCCTTTCTCCGAGTCATGGGGAAAACTACTGGGAAAAGATTAGGAAAATAAAAGGTTAATAGAATTAGTGTTAAGATTCATGAGCAGTCTTCGCTTGAATGCAGATAGACTATTTAACGACTTAATTTCAATTGGCAAGTTATTCCAAAGAAAGCTTTACCTAGAAGCAAAGAAGAGAGAGCGTTTACACGTGGAGGATGCAGGTGGAGGTATAACAAATGCAGAATTTCTTAGGTTATAAGGAAGATTAACGGGGGTAATGATAGAAAGCTTGGGGAGAGTAAAGCTATTATTTAGTCGGAAAGGGAGAAAAAAGCCTGCTTCCAGTCTCCTGACCCAAAGACATTTTTAGCTTCGTTAGCTGGCACCTTGTTGAGTAGGAAGTAGTTGAAAGAGTCGGAAACAGGAGTTTTTGTGAAATGTCTGTGGACATTTTCAATTTTTGAATGGCTAGATTCCTTCAATAAATCGAAGAAAGGACAAAAAAATCCAAGCATGGAAAGCACAAACATACCAAAAATTCTTAATTTAATTTCTGGAAGGTAGAAATTTTAAGAAATAAAGCCACAAATCTGAGCAGCTTTGGCCGCAATTCTTTCGGCGTGAGGTGAAAGTTCTAATTTATTCGTGATGATGAAGGAACATTCAATCATAGGGCAACCTTTAAAATAACAGGTTGCGGCAGCCTTACAGGCCCAAAACTCATGTAGCGACACTAAGAAGTTGAGAACTTCACTAGCCATGTGGAGCTCCACGCCGAAAGAGCGTCTTAGTCCAAATGAATTTATTCTAGGCATCGTTCGGTCGCAGAGTTAGAGAAGGAATACACGCATAAATATAAGATTAAGAATGTTTTACTATCGGTGAAATATCATTTATATACAGTAAGAACAACAAGGACCTAATACGGTACCTTGAAAGACACCAATTACAATTGGGGTAGCACTTGGGTATGAGGACCACGCGGAAACCTTTTGTTTTCGATCATTTAGGTATGATCTAATAAAGCCAGTAAGGGGACTACGAAATCTTATAGCTTCTAGTTAAACTAGAAGTCGTCTATGAGGCACTTTATCGAATGCCTTACTAAGATCAACATAGATAACTACTACAGATGGATGATCATTACGAAGACAGGTTAGTAGATTTAGAAAAGAGATGTATCAGGTTTCACAAGAGCCGTCCGGTAAAAAGCAGTGTAAGGAAAAGTTGATAATTTGATTGCTTATGTGATAATCCGTGATTTGTTTTGCAATTAGTTTTTCGAACAGTTTAGCAAGAGAGGGCGTTTTTTGAACACCGCGATTGTTTTAAATGTCAGATGGGGAACCAGATTTAAAAACTGGTTTTATAATAGAAGTTTTCTAATAATCAGAGAAGAAACCGTTCTCAAGAAATAATGACAATAATTTGTTTAGTAAAGGTGGAAAATCTCTTGACCATTTAATGAGTTTGGAATGTAATCAGTTCTAACCGAATGTGAATTTTTTAGGTAAGCTATTTCTTTTTGAATACGTGAAGGCGAGAAATTGATGGTTGTTAGAAGTGAATTTGAATTTGAAAGCAGAGAAATCGAGAGAGTGAGGCTAGTTTCAGTGGTAAGTGGTTGGTGAAAAACGAATATAACCATTCTGCTTTGCCCAACTCCTCTGTAACGAATATTTTGTTACAGTCGAGTAAAGGTGGAGTAACATTCAGACGCTTAGCCGATGACCGAAAATGGAAGATTTGAGCAACAGATTTGGATGAATTGGTATGACTTAGTGCCCGAGACTCCTTATGCTTATTTCGCGCGAGCCTAATTTTCGATGATAATTCAAATATTTGTGCAATCCTTAAGTAAACTGACAAAGAACTTTTAGATGGATCTTTAAGTTGCTTTCGTAAATTTTAAGTCTGTTTTAGAGAAAATGTGGAACAGAAGAAGAAGCTGTATTCGAATTAAAAATCTTAAACGGGATAAAAGCTTGGATTTTCTATGTCAGGCTCTGCAAAAGCTCACGGAAAAAGTTTGGATCGTTAATTGAAAATATGCTATGCCAATCTAGAGTGCTCACGAAATTATTTATTAATTCATGGTTTGTGTTAGCAAAGTCGAGGTTAGTGCATTTAACCTCAGGCTTCTTAAGAAGAGGGACTGGAAAACAACAATGAATTAGGGCGTGATCACTTGTAAATAGATCCCAATGGAAATTCATAAAGAGAGTTTGGACATCATTTGTAAAAATTAAGTCTAAAACACCGTCATTTCTAGTCACTGATCTGACCAGTTGGGACATGTTTGAAAAGTTAATAGTATCAACCAATTTCTGAAGTTTCGGTGGAGAGGAATTCGCCTGTCAGTCAATGTCTGGCAAATTAAAATCACCTGCGATTATTTTGACATCAAAATGAGACTCTGAAACTTTTAAAAATAGTTCACAGAGCTCGCTTTCATTGCCAGAATAACACGGTGAATTATAAACAGCCAATTTCCGCTTTTTATTGTGCGGGAGGATGACTGAAGCAAAGCATACATTTTTAGAAAAGGATGAAATGCTCAGCTGAAAAGGGAAATTTACAAAGGATGACTTATATAAAGAAGGCAACCACCACCACGTTTTTCAGCGCAGTCTTGTCGGTACAAATTAAAATCGTCTATAGCAAGCGTCGAGTCAGAAATAAGAGAGTGAGCCCAGGATTCAATGATGCACAGAACATCTGGATCAAGCTCAAAGGCTTCTGTTCTAAGCTCAGCCATCTTATTTACAAGTGATCTCGCATTGAGTGAAATTAAGCTGAGCTGCAGGTTACATTCATCAGTAATTATAAAAAAGGAAGATTTGGTGGCGGAGAGGAAAACTTGAGAGAAAAAAAAAGTCAGGAAACACAATTGCTCTGGTCTACAATTTGTCGAATTGTTACTGTTAAAAGAACTGAGATTATTGTACAACGGCATATTTGGATGCAATCCTTGGAAGGGAAGGCTATATTGTGGCGCTGGAAAGATCGGGGGTCGCATAGAAATGAGATTTTGAGCGAAGTTAGCATAAATTGGCGGAAAACGTGCATTTGAAAAAGGACTAAATGATTTCGAAAAACTGGTAACATAATTAGAAGGCTTAATTATTTAAGGATTTCTGACAGTTTTTGGGTTGGGAAAGATGCTAATGTGAGCGTTCGCATCTGTTGTAGATGCTGAGGTGTAAGAAGTTTTCCCATTGGTTATGACATTACTGATTTTAATGCCTGACTTAGCCAATGATTCAGATTTACTGGGGGTTTTCTTAGGTTTACTAGATTTGGCAGCTATAGCAGGCGTGGTTTGCTTTGGAGGGGAAAGAAGTGGCGTTGGCACGATTTCACTCAAAACAGGAACAAGGTGAACGGGTAAAGATTCAGCTGGAATAGAAATTCTTGTTGATCCGGAGGGCCGTGGGCTTACATTAGCTAGAGGGCAAACGTCTGAGATACATTTTGGTATTGTAGGTGTACACCTAGGCTTCTCGTTTGCTAATGAGGGTGAAACCCGACTTTCCATTGGGGTTTTATCCCTACAGATTAACAACTTGTTTTTTTCAAATATTGAGCTGAATGCTCAAGCTAAGAGAAAATAAGGTCCACTTCAATCGCTGAAAAAAAATTGACCAGAATTGGTGGGTTTTTGCTATAGGAAGACAACCTTTTAGCTTTAGCGACTTTAAAGTTAAAGCTGCATGAGTAAAGGAAATGAAATGTAACGTCCAGGGGGATTTTACTGTTAGGGACGTTTTTTAAAAGAAAATTGAAACTTCTCTTATGTTGGTCATAGGATTCAGTACTAACCATGTTTATTAAAGGCTCAAGTTTCTCGCATTGTTGAGAAGTTAGTGAAGACAACTTTCCGTCAAAAATGGTATAAAGGATTGTGAAGAGAGAACCATATTTAGACATAAAAGTATTAAAATTTTCCAGGGTGTCAAAGTCTAATTACTTCATTCGCTATCTAGAAAAAAAAACCAAATATTATGCGAGGTTCAACACTGCTTCCGTCCAGGACGTTCCTGTCTCACGAGTGCTCTTTAATCGCACGAGAAATGGACAAAGGCCGCAGATAAGGGTTTTCCCGTAGATATCGTATTTTTTGTCTTCAAGAAGTCCTTTGATAGCGTTCTCACGGGCTTCTTTTACAGAAGATTTGGGACTTAGGAATTCAAGGAAAACTTTTCAATTGGATCAAGAGTTTCTTGTCCTTCAGAGTAGAGAGCGTTTTTATTGGAATCTCTAGCTCGGAATTGGCAAAATTAGAAAGTGGTGTTATATAGGCTTCTGGTATGGGCCTCCCTACTCCCTCTACTCTACGTGAATGACTTTGTCAATTACCTAGATTGTGAAGCTGTCATGTCTGCAGATGACATGAAAATATGGACTGAAGTCAGTTGTGCTGAAGGCGCAAAAGGGTTACAATTGAATATCGACGTAATAAGGGCCTCGTCGGCCAGTTAGCAAACATTAAATTTCTGTGGGTTAGAAGACTCGAAGCCGGTCTCTGCTTCCTGTTTCGCGTTAACTCTAGCCCAAATCTCCCACGAATTAACGCTCTCACTCCGGTAAATCGACCCTATGCCACTCGTAATTCCTCCATGATCATTTCACCACCCCTTAGCTCCACAACTAACAGGTCTCAGTTTTTTGCCTCCAAATATGCTTTCATATGGAATAATCTACCACTGCAAATTAGGTTGTCGTCTACATTAGCTATTTTCAAAACTAAATTACGCAAAAATTTTACTTCGGAAGATATAAAGTCGTTTTTGTCTGTTTCCTTCCCAAACTCGCAACTTTTGGATTTTGAAAAGGGTCCGCCTGGTATTTGAGGCAGCTCCCTTGATATTATATTGGTCTCTTATTATATTTCCATCATCCTCTGCAGAGTCAATCTTTGCAACGTCTTCTATGGTTGATCGTTCTAAAATTGTACTGTTTTGAAATACTAGGGGTCCAGGAAGCTTGGCGGGGCCAAAACAACTGAAACTACTCTTGGATGGCGAAAATTCCATCTGCCAAATACAGCTCCAACGTGAGAGCATAAGTAGATCAGTGTTGATTTTATCAACGCGACTATTGGCAGTCTTTAGAAAATGAGTAAATGCACTTAAGGTCGTCAGCGTAAACGAAATTTGGTGAATTTCTGAGTAAAGTTGAAATTTCGTTTATGTACCGAATGAAGATAAGGGGACCTAGAACCATGCCTTGAAAAACGCCACTCGTGATCGGCTGAGGAGTCGAAAAGCTATTACATACTAAGACCTTCTGGTTGCGGTTAGACAAGTAGGAACCAATGAAGTCAAGGAGAGGAGGCCGGATGCCGAGGGCTTCCAGTTTCACCAGAAGACGTCTGTGCGGTACCTTGTCAAAGGCTTTTCTCAGGTCAAAATAGATCACAACCACTGACTGCTGCTCATTACGAAGGGAAGTGACGAGGTTAAGAAAAGCTAAGTGACACACTTTGCATGATCTCATCAGTGATGATTGGTTGAGATGTATTGGGTAAGAAAGATTAAACAAACTTAGGCTATGCATATTTTCCTTTCATTAATATTTAAACTAAATTATTCAGTTTCAAAACTTTAAAAGAAATATAAATCGTTTTTACGTGCTGGACGTATAAATAGGATGAAGAATCGCAAGCGCGCCCCTTAAGGAGTGCGTTTTCCAGAAGTTCCTACTGACGCGCGTGGTTCTAGAACTTTCTTCCAGGAACACGTGGTAATAACTTTCAATATTGCTTTCTCCTGTAAATAGAGTTAGCTGTCCCCAGCAGCATCGTTTAGTTCGGTAGCCGATCCATCTTCAGGAGGTTCCTCTACAAGTTTTTCAACTTGCTGTTCGTCATTGAAGACCTCGGGTAGCGCGAATCCACGTTCCGGAGCAACCGCTAGGTGGTGTTCAACTAGTTAAGCATCGTCCTGGTGAGACGGACTAGCTTGCATCTCCGAATGGTCGGCGTTCTCGCCTACCGGATATCCTGGCTTGAGGCGGTTAAAATGAATGGATAAATTTTCGAAATACGACTTATCTTGGTGGCGGATGAGGCAGTTTGTGTCTGACAGGACACGAGTAACGACATAAGGACCAACCCACGCTGGATTAAATTCAGGTCGTACTCCAGCAAGTGCTACAAAATTTCGCATCCATCGATATCCGCAACTTGGTATGGGGTTCCATGCACTAGGCGGTTGTAGTAAGTTTTCTGTTGTCACTGTCTTTCTTGCATATGCAGGTGGGCTTCCTCAAATGCCACCCATAGGGTTCTACTTAAGCGCGAAGCATACGTGTCTACGTTTTCCGTTTGATGCGCAGGTAGAATGTGAAGTTCTTCAAGGGGCTGCATCTCCCAACCGAATATGAGGAAGAATGGGTATGGCGTGTGGTAGCAGTTACCGGGGATCGGTAGACCAACATGCAGGCTGGTATAGCGTCGTCCCAGGTGGGTGTGGCATTCCTATCAATAAAGGCCCGCAAAAGATTAAGGAGGGTCTGGTTGGTCCGTTAGACCTGACCCGTACCCTGTGGGTGGTACGGCGTCCTACGTGTTTTCTTTATTTTTAAGAACTTGCAAAGCTCCAGTACGACAGCGTTTTCGAATGATGACCCTTGATCCAAGTGGAGTTGGTCCGGTGTTCCCCAACGACAGACCCATCTATTAAAGATGGCTTGGGCCACAGTAACCGCAGATACATCAGGCAGAGGCACCACTTCCGCAATTTTGGTAAAGAAATCCACCATGACTAGAATGAACTTATTTTTCTTAGTGGATGGTGCGATCGGCCCATCATTAGGATAACCTGTTCAAATCGGTTGGAGGGGGCTCTAAATGATTGGTTGGGTGACTTAGAAGCCAAACATAACTCGCAGGACCGAATGGCGTCCTGAATGTCATGTTTTTTGTTTGGCCAAAAGTAGCATCGTCGAAGGGCCCACTCGGTTTTTTGAATTCCGGAGTCGCCCGGTTGTGCATGCATCCGTTCCACTTCATCCTTCACCATCGAAAGTGGCAGCAAAACACGCTTTGGATACCGTTCGCTGTCACGGTAGAAAATGAGACCGTTCTCAATTAACTGTTTGTCCCAGAGGCTGTGGAAACATCGGGTTTTGTAGCTATATCCCGCTAGTTCTGACTTGCTGAGGGGCCTATCGGTGCTTACCTTCCTGTTGTTAATGGGGATATATGTAGATCCTCTCTCTGACCTGCAGCCCAGATTAGGCACTGGTCGCTTTGTATGGTGACGGCGGATATGGCAACGTCAGTGCATGACGGGCATTCGCCATGAGGGTGATGCGGTTTCCTTGAGGGATCATCAACATTTCAGTGCTGGCGATCCGGTCGGAACACGCATTCAAACTCGTATACCACCAGTTTTTCCTGCCACAAAGCGACTTGCCAATCAGGGTTCTTAAAATTCCGCAGCCACGTCAAAGAACTGTGATCGGTGCGCACGATGAACGGCCGATATTGAAGGTACCACCGACATTCTTCAACATAGTATGTTAATGCTAGCATATCTTTGCCAGTCACGCAGTACTGAAGTTCTGCCTTAGTCAATGAATGACTGAGGTACTGGATGACACTTTCGATACTGTCGGTTTGCTGCTTGGAGAGGACAGCGCCTATTGTGTTATCGCTAGCGTCAGTATCTTAGACAAATTTTCCAGCATTAGGGCTCTTGTTAGGGAAATCTAGCATCAGGAGACGAGAAAGCTTAACTTTGAGCGTCTGAAAGCTGGTAGCACAGTCAACAGCCTACTTGAATTTGACATCTTTGTGTGTCAGGTTATGGAGAGAACTTCCAATATGGGCAAAGGCCTTGATAAAATGGCGATATTATACGGCAAGTCCTTAAAAACTTCGAAATTTGGATACATCAGTGGGAGTTGGCCAGTCACGAATTTGCCTTACGTACTCATCATTGGTCTCTACGCCGGTGGCAGAGACGACATGGTCTAGAAATTTGACTCGGGGCTTGATAAAGACACACTTGCTAGCCTTTAAAGTGAAACCGGCCTGTCCGAGGCTATTGAACAAGACCGAAGCCTATCGAGGTGGTTGTTGAAATCCTTACCGAGGACGATAATATCGTCCATGTATACAAGATACGAGTTTGAGATCAATTGGGCAAGAACCTGATTCATTTACCGTTGAAGAGTACTAGGAGCATTTGCCAACCTGAAAGGCATTGTCTCGAATTCGAAAAGGTCTGAGGGGTTAGCAAAATCCTCTTTTCTCTGTCAGCGGGCCTCACTTACACCTGCCAGTAGCCGGAAACTTAATCAAGTGTTAAAAACACGGCATTACCAGCGAGGGTGTCCAACATCGCATCAATTCACGGAAGTGGAAATAAATCTTTCTTAGTCACGGCATTGAGTTTTCTATAGTCAATGCATAATCGCTTTGAGCCATCCTTTTTCCTTACAAGCACATTCGGTGATGAACATGGAGAATGAGATGGCCTTATAATAGTACGGCTGAGCATTTTGCTAATAAGGGCATCCAATTCATTCTGATAAAATGTTGGAGGCCGCCTAGGTGGGACCCGGATGGGTCGTGCATCCCCCGTGTCAATGCAATGCTGCGTCACATTCGTTCTACCCGTAGACGTCCCGTCCCAGTCAAAGATGTCTTTAACTTCTTCAACTAAATCAGCTAACTTCTTGGCATGGTTCTGATAAAGATGCGTTGGAATGAGTTCTTTAGCATTAAAGGCAACTGTGCCCACAGGTTACCTTGCCAGTCCAGGACCAGGGTGAAGATAGTGAATCTTAACAGAGACTGTGTGCAAGAGACACCTACCGAAGTCCATGGAACATTTAAACTCATTTAAAAAATCAAAATCAATTATACAATCCCAAGTTATATCTGGGGAGACAATTAATTGGTGTGTAAAACTAACTCCATTTCAATCCAGGGAGAATTATATCAGAGCAGTATGCCTGAGGTTAGCACCGTCCACCGTGTGATGGGTAACGTTGCGCCTTTCACTCTACTGAATCTTAGTTTGTAATTCTAGGAAAGGCTGCTTAAGTACCATAGAAAAAACCAGCGCCGGAATCTACTTAACATGAAAGTCTAGTGTTACCTACTGTACCTCGGACTAGGGGGCAATTAGCAGAGCCTAAACATGATATAACTGTATCAGGAACGAGATAGTACTCACGTCACTGGGTCCTGGGCTTGTGTCAATGGCCCGGATGGTGAAGCGGGCTTGGGGTCTGAGGCCGACGCCAGTTATTTCGGCGGGGATATGAGCCGCAGGAGCAGGGGTACCAAGGCATTTGGGTGGCGGCGTCGTGGGAAAAGTGCGACTGGACGGCTGTGACACTAAACAGCGACCGCGGTGGTTGTTCGCAGGCAGCCTGAAGAAATTCCTCTTCCCGAGCTAGGGCTAGCGCCTTGTCGAGAGTTGACGGCCGATCTCGTAAAAGGGCCTTTTGGATTTGAGGGTCGCAAACTCCAGCGACAAACCGCTCCAGCACCCGAGTGTTCAGGACCTTTGCGTTCATGGTTGGGAAAGCCCTGCGACCGAGTAGTCGAAGAGCCCACTGGAAGTCATTGACTGACTCTCCCAGCTGTCGATAATGACGTTGGAAGTCTTATTGCAAGACCAAAGGGTTTTCAGAACTCCCAAGGATCCCGCGGAGGCCGTCAAGGACAACCGAAGGGGTTGAGGCCGCCGAGATATCTGCAGACAGCGAGATCATAGACCTCGTCGTCCAGTAGACCCCCGGATGGCCCCACTTTTCGCCTTTGCATCAACACCTTGAAGTTGATCTTTGCATCGGACCTCCCAGCGAGCGAAATCCGTGAAGCGTGTCAGCTTCTCTGGCGGGGGTGCAGATTACTGGGACGCACTGAGATTCTGCAGATCCTTGATCAGTTTTCCCAGTAAGTTGTCACCCATGTAGAAAGCACACCGCTGTCACCAATTTGTAACGTGCCCAGAATGAGTTAGCAACGGCCCAGGCGGGAAAGGAAGACGTTGGTATTACAATATACTAATAACCTAAGTACAGTGAGAAACTATGGAAGAGGGAAAACCTAGGTACAAAAATAATCTAAGTCCGGAGGATGATTGTCCAATGGGGATCCTAGAGGAACGAAAGACGGGCTGCAATGAGGATTCCTGTTCACTATGGTCAGCCATTAAACGGGGGTCCAGGATTTCATTCCCCGTCCGTATTTATAACTTATACATTGACAAGGTCGGATCTCATCAGTGATTATTGGTTGAGATTTACTGGGGAAGAGAGATTAAACAAACTTAAGATATGCATATTTTCCCTTCATTAATATTTTAACTATATTATTAAGTTTAAAAACTTTATAAGAAATATAAATCGTGTTTAAGTGCTAGACGTATAAATAGGATAAAGAATCGCGCGCTTCCCTTAAGGGGTGCGTTTTCCAGAAATTAATACTGAAGCAGAGACCGGCTTCGAGTCTTCTAACCCAGAAAACTTTAATGTTTGCTAACTGGCATCTATCCTTGTAAGAGATACTGGATCCAGGAAGAGAAAATAGTCTTCGAGTAAACCCCGCTGAACTTTTTCAATCTTACTGCGGTCAGAAGCGTTCATCAGCCCAAACAGGGGACAGCAGTATTCTAGGATAGGAAGAACCAACATGCGGTATATGTTTAACTTTATTTCAGGAAGGAAGAAATTGTGTGATATAAAACCACATATCTGTGCAGCCTTTGCAGAAATTCGATCTGCATGAGGCGATAATGCTAGCTTATTCGTGTAGCTTAGACCTGAGTCTTTTATGGTTGATCGTTCTTAAATTGTACTTTTTTGAAATACTAGGGGTCCAGGAAGCTTGGCGGGGCCAAAACACATGAAACTACTCTTGGATGGAGAAAATTCCATCTGCCAAGTACAACTTCAACGTGAGAGCATAAGTAGATCAGTGTTGATTTTATCAACGCAACTATTGGCAGTGCCTTTAGAAAATGAATAAATGCACTTGAGATCGTCAGCGTAAACGAAATTTGGTGAATTTGTGAGTAAATTTGAAATTTCGTTTATGTACAGAATGAAGAGAAGGGGACCTAGAATCGTGCCTTAATAAACGCCACTCGTGATCGGCTGAGGCCTCGAATAGCTATTACCTTTATTATCTTTAGAAAATGAATAAATGCACTATTTTTGGCCGCAAATATAAATTTATTCGATATCGATTAATCGAGATATAAGACAACTGGCAAAAATGGTACCCACGCCTTCCGCTTGAATCCTTTCTTTAACCTACTACGCTTATAATACCCCTTGTGTTTGTATTATTAAGTGTAAGGCTTTGTGAAGACGTTCATTACATAAAAATTAATTAAAAATTCAAATGAATACATACAAAGGTTTTCGGTTTCTTGTTCCTCCGTCGTTATTGTGTTGAAGTTGGTAGGTAAGCCGATGATGGTCCAGTATTTTTGCCTGCAAGCCAACAGTTCTTTAAAAAGACTGGAAATTGACTTACCATTTGCTGGACGTTCAATTTGTTTTTACTGCCTCTGGCAATGGCTATCAAGCGACATTTTAAGTCGACTGGCCATGGCAGACTCCAAATCGGATAATGTATACGTGACCCTGGCAATCCGGGCAGCAAGCACCTCCATATAGTGACAGTGAGGCAGGTATTGTTTTACTTACCCAGCATGACTTATACAAACTGTCTTTAGCCTTACGTCCTTTAAAATTGACGTGTAGACTAATTTCGTCGTCAAGAAATAGGAAAAAATATTCGCTTTGCGAAATCTTCAATGTTGTGCCCGCTGATGCAGATGCTAGCAATCTTAACGCAGTAAAACGTTTCAAGAATAGTTTAAAATGATTAAGAGGCAGGATACCATGCAGAACAATAACGCCGACGTACAATACGAACTGCCTGAACTCGGTTGCCATCCACGAGTCAAAGTCACTTAAACACCTAGCTCGCTGTGAAAACTCAGTCGGTAGATTTCTACAGATGAAACGCAATCTATCGTCTATATTCTCAATCTCTGCTGTTTTTAGTACCGATGGTGTTAGGCGACCACTTGCTTTTGAATGATGACTACTAACCCACAAACAGAGTAACCTCTTAACTAGGTCAAGGTACACTAAATTTAGTGGAACGAGGATACATTTCGAAATAAACCGAATGGGGATACGCCCACTGTGTGATCTTCGTCAACTGACTGCAAGAAGTCCTCGTCTTTCCTGTCACTCTGCCCTTCCTCCAGGTATATGACCTTTCCCATATATAATCGTGTGACTGCAACGTTTAGACCCGTGGTAAGCATAAACATTCCATATTTGCTTGACGCCTGGCCGGTGCGTCACATATTACAGCGCCTACACGAACGCGATAAGTTAGGCTGATGTCCTCCCTTGGGATGCCTTTATCTTGGAGGTGTATAATCTCCTCAACAATTAACTTACAGAAAGCGTGCACATCGGAGAGCTTTCCGCCTCCACAATAAATGCCTACCGGAAATGCGTTACTGAGGAAGGGCCGCACTACTCTTCCTAAAATAGGCCACATTTCGATCTTTGATTTCCTATAAACCGGGAGGCCATCAATGGCCACCTGTATTTCCGAATCGCCGGCTACTGGCACCATATTCTTAAGTATAAGCGTATGAAGTTGTTTTTCCAAACAAACGTGGACGTATTCATCCATACACATAGGGGCTACCTCCAACTTATTCGTAGCCACTAGGAGCGTTCTTGGGTCAGCTGGCAGTTCGGGTATGGACGGCTTAAGTATCGCCAAAAGTTCACGTAGATGTGCATGTGCAATTTGTTTCGCGAAGCCCGTTTGCGTAACTTCTAAACCGTTAACTGAGAGGTAGCGGCTCTATGAGTTTCTGCTTCCTCCGGGGCTTCTGTATGATTATATTCCACTGCACTTACCGCGGACGACCTGTTCCCTTCCTCTTTCCTCGATAGAGAGACAATTACATCCTTACGTAATGCTTTAAGCTCCAGGTCTTCCACTCTACGTCTTCTCTTAACGGTCTCCGCAATTTCACGGAATTTCTCTTTCCCATACCTTCTTATTCGGCATATTCTAGTTCTATCTGATTCCTGTATAAACACTTCTAAATATAGCAATACAACAATCAAAATATATAAAATAATAAAGGTAAGCAAGTGCAAGGGCAATTTGATCACGTTTTCCACGCCGTTCACGCAAAATAGCGGTGCGTACGTGCGAAAGAGGTGTCGCAATGCGCTTAAAGAACGGCAGCCAATGAAATGTCTGATTGCATAACTTGACTAACCAATGAGGTTTAAGAGACAGTTTTCCTCGATAAATAGCTATTTACGTACATCTACTCGATGTCTATTGCTACTAGGGCTGCGCCAGTTGAGACAACAACTTCAACAGCCAGCAGATGGCAAGTTGATTTCAAGTTTTTTTAAAGTACTGTTGACTAGCAAGAAACAATGCAAGACCATTATTGGCTAAGCTACTGCCTTCTTCACAATGAGGACGGAGGGACAAGAGACGGGAAACCTTTGTACATTTACATTTGAATTTTTTAAGAAATTTTTCCATAATTAACGTCTTCACAAAGCCTACATTTTAATAAGCAAGTTGCAAGAGGTATTAAAGGCGTAATACGTCAAGAAAATAATTCGAGCCGAAGGCGCGAGTAACGTTTTCGCTGGTTGCCTACTAGCTCGATTAATCGATATCCACTAGATATATATTTTGTGGACAAAATAGATAAACCACTGATATTTATTTCTCGATTACTAGATATTTACTTCAAATCTAGTAGATATTGCTAGCTACTAGGATTATTAATAATCGAACCGTATCGAGAAGTAAGCATGGTGGACCAAAACGGTCCGCAGGGAACATCTGTCGATGTTTTCTATGAACATAATCAGGAAAAGGATGCAGGGATTTGAACTCCATCAGGCAAATGCCACAATTAAGTCGTATTTAATTAGGAAACTTGCTATAGAAAGTTTTTTTATTTGTTTAGAAATTCATTGATTGCAGGCCATCATTTTGGAAGAGCATTAACGTCTGCGATGAGGTCTTATTTTTAGATAAGCGGGTGAAGTCGACCCAGATGGTCATGTCTGGGGAAAAAAATTCCCGGAAAACACACGATATTGATCGATATAATGTGTTCTTTGGCAGTTCTTGAAAGATACTGTCGACGGTACCATCAACTTTGAAGAACGGCCGATCTGGCAATAGATAACGGACACTATTAATACCCTAATAACAATTCGTACGCGAATCGAATGTGAATCGGACGCGAATCAAATACGACCGTACGAATGGTCGGACGCGAATCGGATGCTACCATGACCGCCTAATTCGTACGCGAATCGGACCCGAAAAATTCTTATTTAATTTTTCAACCGCGCAGCGGAACCCCTTTCTCTTTCTGTAGACCCCCAACTAGGTAAACGCTTTAAGAACGACCCCCATTACATTCTGAGACAATTTCTACCAATCATAAGGTGAATCGCGTAAGACTTAGCAAGAAAGTAAAGTATATTTTGTTTAAAAAAGTGTTAAAAATTGAGGTATACAAAAATAAGTCTGAAATCTGTCCGCAATTGAAGTCACTGGACTTATCCTGTATCGAGGGACCCGGCAATCCGTCCGCCGGTTCAGTGGATCTCCCCTCTAAAATTCAAAGGCAGTGAATTTAGTCTGTGCTTGAGTACACAATGGACTTTGAAATGCTAATTATAAAAGCATCATAATCAGCTTGATTTTTAATGCAGGTAATTGTTCTAGACAATGTTAACAAATTTGACTAACCGTCAAGACTCTTCGCGAGGGTAGCTTTAAGGCCTCTTTTGTGTAGGCGATCGTATGCCTTCTTAAAGGCATTCTTTAAAGCCCTTTCCAGCTGTAATTTGTCGGCTTTTTGTGGAATATTCCACCTATTAAAAACCTCTGCGGCAACATGATTAAGTAATTAATGAGCTTTTACATACCCAGAATAACAGCGTAGAGAGGGGAAGCAAAAAAGGCCTTTTTGTCTTGGTGCCTACCGTAGAAATTCAAGGTGTAGGTAACCTTGTCAGCAAAAAGGGCAGAAAATATGCAATCAGCAAAACTGCTGACGCTATCGCCACCAA